>JALPQI010007596.1:0-51985 GCA_025490895.1 Thaumatotibia leucotreta | reverse complement strand
TATTAGATGTACCTAAGGAAGTTTAACCAGAACGAGAATTTAACGGTAACACTTTTTTTGCTCTCGAGTGTAATATACGCAAATAACATAGGTAATTTCCGCTTCAGTATATGTAAATAAAACTATGTACTATAAATTAAACATGTTTTTTTTATTTTTAACGTAATAAGAGGCAAACGAGCAGACACATCGCCTGATGGTAAACGATTACCATAATCATCAGATTCGATAAGTTGTAAAAACGCCAAAAAAAAACACGAAAAATAGTGTAATACAATTAATCATGTTGACAGTTCAAAAAACGAGCCGATAGTTCCAAATGTCTTCTACTTTGGGTTTTTTATCATGCAACCTTTCCAGTACTGAATTAAGAAATAAAAAATAACACAGTTTAAAATAAATATATAATTGTAAGTATTATTTAAATTTAATATTGAAACCACTTTTACAATTTTAGTGTACAAAACAATAGCGAAAGTTTTTTTTTTAAGTGGCTGTTTAAGATACTTTGACAGTTGTGGCATAATATGTCGCATATAAAAGACTAATGCTAAATAAAACGGACTATAAAAAGAGACTATTTTTATTTTTCTGTTGGTTAATACGAGTGCTACGCGAATAATACAAGTGGTTTCTGTTTACGTGGTTAAGTGTAGCCATACATATTACACATTTAAGCGAAATAAAACAATTTATAAAAATATTAACAAGTTATTTTTATTAACTAAATGTTATACATATTCCCGAATGACATTTATAATTGGCTGTATAATACCAATCTTCATTAATTTGATTATATCGACGTAATGACTTCTGTTGAAGTCCGTTAAATTGTCCTCTGCCTCGATTATCTCGTCCCAATTTTGAGTCGGCCGCAGATGGTAAGCACAGGCACGGGTTCCCGGGGAAACGTACAAGTTCCAGCTTATTAACATCGATACTTTTATATCGGCTGGGATCGTCATCAATGGCGATAGATTACATCCACCAAAGACGCAGGCGTTTCTATTTTCCGGTGTCCTAGTTAATGGACGATTGTTTTGCAAAATATCCATATCTCTACGAGTTGGTAGTTGGTACAATGACGTATTATTGACTGCTAATGAACGATTTCTTTTTAAGAATGATGAGCATGTTTTTGGCCAGTCAATATTTGTATAAAAAGGAGTATTACGTTTTAGTCTATCAAGGTTTGTCAAGGTGGTTGTTATATGGGGAATAAAATATTTTCCTTTGCTACTACCAGAGCGGCTAGTTGTAACAACGGTAAAGAAAAGTACCCGTGTTACTACTGGTAGTAAAACTGGTAGTAACACGGGTAACGCATGGAAATAATAAATGAAATGAAAATGTAATATTTCTTTTTTAAAACTTAGGTAGCAAATATGTGAACATAGGTAGTACATAGTAGCAAATAGTAGTAAATTATGACGGTACTCCAACAATTTTTTTTGTTCAAAATTTGAAATGCTTATAAAATCGACATTTTTTGCCTAAAAAATCTGGAAAAAATATATGCTTAGGTAGCAAATATGTGGAAAATATGCAAGTTGCAAAATATTGGGTCTAACCACGAAATACTAAATATGGGCAGTCATCCAACCGTCAGAATGACTGCCCACTTAATTAAATTTATTTCTTTTTTAAAACTTAGGTAGCAAATATGTGAACATAGGTAGTAAATAGTAGCAAATAGGTAGTAAATTATGATTGTACTCTAACACTGATCCGCTATTTTGGTCAGTCATTCTGACGCTCACCAAAGGGTCTAGCAGGATAAGCTAACAAGAGTTGCCCCCTCAAGGGATTTGGTTGTAATATGAGGTGCAGTAGTGGGAAGCCCTAAGAACACTGGATGCGTAATATCAGCCTCCGATCTTCTTTTGTTTCAGACTTATTCACGAAAATGTCATAAATCATGGTAATCTTTAAACTGTGATATTAACTAAACCAAGTAAGCGAGAGTGACCAAATAAATTCAGAATTAAAGAGCGTGAAATGGGGTTCATAATGCATATTTTTAAAGACATTCATATCTTCAAACTTGGATGAAAAAAAAAAAATGTTTTTTTTTTTTCGGTTACATTTTTTGCCACTTCTCGCAGAGGCACAACTACCAAAAAAATTACTTAATAAGCCACAACTGACAACTACGTATACATTTAAAAAGATTTCGAAAAATCATGGTGCGTCATGTCAAAAAAAATTTACGAACGTACGTTTTCGCACCATCTGTGCAAGAACACGACAATCATTGATAAATCATTTTTATTACCATTCCATTTCAACAAATAATTCAGTAGAGCAATCAGAACAATACAATTCTTCTATATTTACAGAATCATACTCTTCATGGTCCCAAGTATGACTGTATTCAATTCCACAATATTCACATTTCTTTTTAACGGCAATATTTTCATCCGAAAGGGAAGTGATTTATCAATGATTGTCGTGTTCTTGTACAGATGGTGCGAAAACATGCGTTCGTAATTTTTTTTTTGACATGACGCACCATGATTTTTCGAAATCTTTTTAAATGTATACGTAGTTGTCAGTTGTGGCTTAATAAGTAATTGTTTTGGTAGTTGTGCCTCTGCGAGAAGTGGCAAAAAATATAACCGAAAAAAAAAAACTTTTTTTCATCCAAGTTTGAAGATATGAATGTCTTTAAAAATATGCATTATGAACCCCATTTCACGCTCTTTAATTCTGAATTTATTTGGTCACTCTCGCTTACTTGGTTTAGTTAATATCACAGTTTAAAGATTACCATGATTTATGACATTTTCGTGAATAAGTCTGAAACAAAAGAAGATCGGAGGCTGATATTACGCATTTAGTGTTCTTAGGGCTTCCCACTACTGCACCTCAAATTACAACCAAATCCCTTGAGTGGGCAACTCTTGTTAGCTTATCCTGCTAGACCCTTTAGTACTAAATAATGCAAAATTCAGGATCTGTTTCCGCCATTATAACGTTAAACTTATTGAATATAACTTTGAAATAGAAGAGGTAATTTTTTTTTTACAACAGGTACCAAATAGTACAAATTCAGTACTAATGCAATTATGAATCGATCGAATTCTGGATCTGGTTCCGCCATTATAACGGTTACAAATAATGCAAGATGATAGAATTCAGAATCTGGTCCCGCAATTATAACTTACGGCTGATCACTGGTGCCTTTTCCCTACTAAATGTAGGAATTTGTGATTCTATTTCATTATAATTCCTCTGGTGGTGGTCCCTCAAATTTCTCAATACGAGAACGATGATATTAAAACCTTTATTCGGTTAAGGACAGATTCTGGTTTGGGCAGATTCTGGTTAAGGCTGATTCTAAGTATTGTTATTTCATGTGTAGTGCTTACAATGAGTTCTATTCGATTACGAGTAGCGGTAGGAGCGAGACTGACAGGTATAGTATATAGTACTAGGTATAGTCGCTATCGAATACAACTCATGGTAAGAACGTAAATGTAATAGGCTACTTGACTCATCAAATTTAGTGCAAAAAATGATTCTTTTCTGCAGTATTTATTGAAGTGATCAATATTTTTCGATTACGGTGTATTAACCCATTCATTGCTGACGCCCCATATTTTTAATTATCACGCAGCGCCGCCGCCTTCTACGCGACGACGCGAATTCGCGTCCACGGCATCACGTTAACATTTCAATGGACGCGAATTCGCGTCCGCGGCATTAGGTTATATTATCACACTTCAAGGACGCGAATTCGCGTCTGCGGCATTAGGTTATTTCACACATGAAGGACGCTAATTCGCGTCCTCGGCATCTTGTTTACGCATACACAGGACGCGAATTCGCGTCTTCGGCATCCGAGATAAGAATTATGAAAATTACAAATGCATTGAATCCAGAAACCAGCGACGGTATAATATTATCCTCCATAAATAAAATAACATTTTGGTATCAGCTTCCCATTCATTGCTGACGCCCCATATTTTTAATCATCACGCAGCGCCGCCGCCTTCTACGCGACGACGCGAATTCGCGTCCACGGCATCACGTTAACATTTCAATGGACGCGAATTCGCGTCCGCGGCATTAGGTTATATTATCACACTTAAAGGACGCGAATTCGCGTCTGCGGCATTAGGTTATTTCACACTTGAAGGACGCTAATTCGCGTCCTCGGCATCTTGTTTACGCATACACAGGACGCGAATTCGCGTCTTCGGCATCCGAGATAAGAATTATGAAAATTACAAATGCATTGAATCCAGAAACCAGCGACGGTATAATATTATCCTCCATAAATAAAATAACATTTTGGTATCAGCTTTTAAGTACAGTTGATTTCTAGCAAAAAAAAAGAAATAACTCGAGGACGCGAATTTGCGTCCTCGGCATCACGTTTACGCATACATAGGACGCGAATTCGCGTCTTCGGCATTGAATGGGTTAAAAGTGTTTGATGGGTACATATTTTTTATTGAAAAATTTGTTTTATTTTTTTTAATTTCGTACTCTAAAAACGGTGTCGGCCATGATGTGACGTCATAGGATCTTAAACTAACTTCATGTTGAATCTTTTACGAGTGAAGTTCGCCATGGACATGTAGGCATGTAGCTTTGCTGTGACATTGATATAACATAAGTGACATGTCAAATGTTTGTTTTCGGTTTGAGTGACGTCACACCACAGATAATCTAAGCATTAACATGGCTAGTATCGTTTTCGCGCGGTAACGAAAGCGGTAAGTTATAATTTTGTGGTTTTCTAGGTCGTGAAAAAATTTTTTTTTTTTCCGTTAATCTGATATTGATTAATAATATACGACAAACTTTAAAAATGGGTCAAGTAGCCTATTCCAACGTGGACCTCTGGTAGTATTCGAAATATGGGAGGTATATTAAATAAAAAATATAGAAAAGAGTATTGTACAATGTATTTTAAATAAACAATTTTAAAAGGACAAAATTGAAGACCATTATTCTTCTAATCCTTCACCCTCTGCTTCTTCGTCGAATTCCCCTTCGTCATCAGCCGTGGCGTCTTGGTATTGCTGGTACTCTGAGACTAAATCATTCATGTTACTTTCAGCTTCTGAGAACTCCATTTCGTCCATACCCTCACCAGTATACCAATGAAGAAAAGCTTTCCTTCTAAACATTGCTACAAACTGTTCTGAAACTCTCTTGAAGATAGCTTGTATAGCTGTTGTGTTCCCGATAAACGTAGATGCCATTTTTAAACCTCGTGGTGGTATATCACATACTGCAATTTTCACATTATGAGGAATCCATTCTACGAAGTATGTGCTGTTTTTATTTTGTATGTTCACAAGTTGTTCGTCTACTTCTTTCATAGACATTCTTCCTCTAAACACAGTGGCTACAGTTAAATACCTTCCATGTCTTGGGTCGCATGCTACCATCATGTTTTTGGCGTCGAACATTTGGAGAGTTAATTCTGGAACAGTTAACGCTCTATACTGCTGCGCTCCTCTTGACGTTAGAGGTGCAAAGCCAGGAGTGTAGAAATGAAGCCTTGGAAACGGTACCATATTTACTGCAAGTTTCCTCAAATCTGCATTTAACTGACCAGGAAATCTTAAACATGTAGTTATGCCAGACATTGTTGCGCAAATTAAATGATTTAGATCACCATATGTAGGCGTAGTTAATTTTAGTGTTCTGAAACAGATATCATACAATGCCTCGTTGTCCAAGCAAAATACGTGATCAGTATTCTCAACCAATTGGTTCACAGCTAGGGTAGTGTTATATGGTTCCACCACACAATCAGATACTCGTGGGCTTGGAAAAACTGAGAACGTTAGTATTATTCTATCGGGGTATTCTTCTCTGATTCTGTTCACCAGTAGTGTACCCAGACCGGATCCAGTACCCCCACCCAGAGAATGGGACATCTGAAATCCCTGAAGGCAATCACAGCCTTCAGCTTCTCTTCGGACCACGTCCAAACAAGATTCTAATATATCGACTCCTTCTGTGTAATGTCCTTTTGACCAGTTGTTAGATGCACCATGCTGTCCATAAACAAAATTATCAGGCCTGTACAAGCACCCAAACGGACCAGACCGCACGGCATCCATCGTCGCCGGCTTTAGATCAATCAGTACGGTTCGAGGTACGTATTTTCCGCCAGATGCTTCATTATAATACACATTGATCCTTTCTAACTGTAAGTCAGAATCACCGTGGTAACATCCACTGGGATCGATTCCATGTTCGTCGGATATTACTTCCCAAAACTGCAACAATGATATTTGATCTTAAAATGTTTATTAACTAAAACTACATGGTAGGACTTGCAACAGCCAATTATAATAAAGCGGCAATTACACTTCGTCGTTCACCTAATGCGGCCGCCGAATCAACCGACAATGTTTGCATGCGGCGAACGAATAATGGATAGGAGAGCCGTCGAAAAGTATGCAAAATGTAAATTAAAGTACTTTTATGTGTCATAATCATAAACACTGGATTTGCGACATTCTTAGTGACTTACGTCATTTTGATGACATTTAGTATGAGATGTCGCACAAAAATCCGATCTCTGGTCATAAATAATTATTGATGATAAAATATTTCTTTCAACTTCAGTACAAAACCTGACACGCTCGGCCGCCATACAAATGAATGAACTTGTTTCTTCTATCCAAATCTAATTCTGTGGAGAGTACTATTTTTTTTTGAGGGTACGAGTAATAGAACAAAATAGCATTTTCATATTTGTTACTCTTTCTGTCAACCGTACGGAAAGTGCACGTTGATAACGATCACTAGTTACTACGCTATTTTCAAAGATGGTTGAGGATATAGATGCCGAAATGTTGATTTCTTTGGTAGAAGAACGTTCAGTCCTCTGGGACTAAACAATTGACGATTACAAGGATAAGTTATTAAAAACTAGAGTCATTTTTCCAGGGTTTGAAAACAACACGAGCAAAGAAAAGACAAAACTTGGATTCATCTACTCAACACTGCACCGCAACGTTAATCTGCACGGCGCCACAACGTGTGTTTGCCCGGTGCAGCACCGTTAAACTGCACGACGCCGCGCCGTAATTTCGCAGTTACTAGATAACTGCGAAACTATAGGTAGTGACCACCGCTTACGTTCAAGTCATAATCTCATCCTTGCTATACCCCCTAACAAGACAATCCTATGCTAAATCTTTCACCGTACGTGCTGTGAAGTTATGGAACGGTTTGCCTCTATCCCTCCGGCAGTGCCAGTCTGTGGCATCATTCAAGGCTAATCTAAAGAAGATGTGGCTATCCACGAACGATAATTTAGCTCATTACTGACATTTTAACATTTGTATATATTTTGTATAGTATTTATGTATACTGATATGTAGTCTATGTATAGTTTGATATAAGTTATGTGTGTATTCTATTAATTTAGTGTTTTTTAATTCTTTGTATTCATTGTGCATTGTGTGAGTTTGTCTATCTAATCTTTCGGTTCTCCACTCAATCTCTCAAAGGTTAGCTGGAAGAGATCCCTTATAGGGATAAGTTCGCCTTTGTACCTAAATTTCTGTATAACTGTTTTTGTAACATTCTGTGTACAATAAAGTGATTTACTACTACTACTACTACTAAACAACATACCAAAAATGCAGCGATACTACTTGATTTGTGAGTCTAGAGTAAAATGATGTACGATTTGACCGTACTATAAAGCAATAAATACAATCAGTTGCTACAATGAACAGCAGACCACAACTAGTGCCGTCGAAGGTTGGAACAACCGTATAAATAGGAAATTGAAAAGAAAAGATTCCGTATTTTATTTTATAAATATGATACAAAGAGAAATTACTACCCAAAATCTACGAATTAAAAAAAATTCTGTTGGATTTGTTGACCAAAAGTTATAAAAAAAATAGAATATTTGAAAAAGCCCGAAGAGCGACTAAAAAATGTTTAGAGGGAAAAATTTACCGGCCTTATTCATAAAAAGTTACGCGCCCGCTGATGGGTCGTTGTTGACCGGATGGCTAAAAACGTTATTCATAAACGTTCAATAGCGCTATTCAGCCGCTCAAACCCACTATAAATCCCCCGAAAGTTATAGAGCCGAGGACCCTTCTATAACGGTCTTATAACTTCTTATTTAACAAGATGGCTGCCAAAATTTTGATCAGCTGATATTTGTCAGGTGCATTAACCATGCGTTTAAAGTAGGCAGAAGAGAAAAGATAAAGGTATGAAAGTCTGATTTGGTGTATAGTTTTTTATATCGTCTATTCATCTGATTATTATTAAATATGTATCCAGAGATACTTAATTATATTTAGATAGGTATTTAAAATAAATATCCGATGATTTATTGTAAGCAATTACGCAGTTTCGATTTTCTCTACATGCAACATTGCACGAATCAGAAATGGTGGGAAAACTAACCTCCAACTTTTTTAATTTAAAATTTTGATAGTTTTTCAACCATTTCAACTTCAACGTCAATACGCAGTGAGACCATCATGCAGGCCTATTGATGCCATAAATAATTTGTGTAATCCGCCGCGGCGTCCAAAAATATATAACAAGGGCAGAACCCATTGAGGATCTGCCCGACGTTTAATTTAGGCGGCGATACCGCTTTAATAAGGCGACTGTTTTGTATATAGTAGAGTTGGTGGAAGACCTGAAGAAAGATCGCAGAGGAGCTGGCCTCACAACAGAACTTCAGGTTCTAACTGCAATTAGGTGTTGGGGTCGCAAGGAAGTAAATATTTATTTATTACTTACCCGTACTACTAACTGCCCATACCTAGGTACTAACTAGCCATACAATTATGTTTCGTTATCTGAAATAATATAATTATTTGAGATAAAAGTAAGTAACAAGGAATTAGGAAATATTTGCGAATTCCCGCCAGACAGCTGTCAAACTTTTTTAATTTGCGGTGACACCACATTTTTGTCTATGATTTTGTCAAGGCGCCAACGTAACGCGTCTAATCCGTTCAACAGCGGCTCAACAGTTATCGGAGAGATATTTAGCGTTTATGAATAACACTTCTTATAAACCGTTCAACAAGACTTATCGGCTCGATAACTGTTGGGCCCCTCAAACCTTCAACAAGGAATTTTTATGAATAAGGCCGTACATTTACAATTTCCAAGATTTGAGCAAAATAGTATATTTATACAAGAAAAGTAAATAGGTGGTGTAAATGTACAGTCAGTGTCTGATACTGACTGTATTGGTGGTTTTAAGAACGGAACGAGTAGGTTCAGATTTTAGTTCAAGACGTTCAAGAATAGTTTCTTTATTTTATAAGGTGAATTCAATTTGTAACATGTAGATACAGTAAAATAATATACAAAGAACATGATGGTTTTCTTTATTTGCTCTTATTATTCCCTAAACCTATGTCTACGTATTGCGTTAATTGTTCAAAATTGATTCTTGAGTTTTTATCGAGCGAATTTTATTTAGTAGTGATAACCATTTGGTAAATTAGATGAAAGGGTGCAAATGGTTGACACAAATGGTTGACCAATAGAAATAGGGGATGTTTATATTATAAACGTCAACTTATGATCAAAGACGACAATGACTGCAGACTAACTTGACGAATGAAGAATGGATGACGAAAGCAGAATCTGACAAATTTAGGAACGTGACGAAAAACGAATGAGACGACCCTAGAGTATACCGAAAAAAAAAAACAATTGAAAACGCAGTGTGGCAGAAAATTTCTTCGCTATGTAAGCAAACTGCCGTTACTACCTCCTGAATATACATAACAAACATGGCGGTCTGTTCTACACGCACGGCCCTTGGGAACAAGATTTCAAGGAATTTGGCAAGTACTTTGAAAGGGAATGGATACGGAAGATAAGCTTCAATGGGCACGTACCATGGACCTATACCTAAACTGAGTACTGCGACAAAAGTGACCGACAGAAGCATTCAAGAGAATAAGTGTAATAGTAATGTAGTGTAGTGTAATAGTAGTAGTGTAATAGTAATGATTTATATATTAAATGTTAATTATTATTACAGATCCCGAAAAAAGGTATACAAATAAGTAGTCTTTTTTTCATTCATTCATAAATTGTCCGTGCAATTCTGAACGCCGCTGTACATAAAAAAATAATTGTACAAAAAATCGAGTATCGATATCGACATCACAAAATGTGTTTACCTATCCCTAAGTAATAACTTGACAGCTAATCATCATTTTGATTTAGGACACATTCGTCATTCTCACAAAAATGTAATTCTACATAATTAGATCACTTTCGTCACTACTGACGAATTTGTACTTGGTTTTATGTTTTGATCGTTTTGGTCAGTAGTGAATTGGTTTTTCGAGAATAAGATGGCTCTTAAGATTATTTGTTATAGTAGGGGAGGCCCGGATGCTAAATTTGTTGTCACTACCTATGGGACCTATGGGAGTCGAAAGATTGATTTTTTTGAAAAATAAAATGTTATTTGACATTTTCTTTTTCAGCGGTGGGGAAAGAAACTACAGATAAAACAAAATAAACCATAAAACTACCGATCGGACGAACAGGAAAAATAAAATTTGTGTGATCGGATTAAGAGGATTTTTCAAGCTCTCGTGGTTCGATCGATCGAACTAGGCGAACTTTTAAAATCCCATTACTCCGATAGTAGGACTGAGCGGATTTGATAAGTCCTTATAGCCCGATCAATCGAGCCAACAGGAAATAAAAATACTCGTATTCCGATTGATCGGACTAGTCAATCGGACCATGCGACCTAAGGGATATTTTTTGCTTCTGTTAGCTTGGGGAATATGCTGGTAAAGTTATGCGGGTTCCTCGCGAGCACCCTGTATAATAGGTAAAAGAAATATTGTACGCCTTTGTAAGGTAGGATATGGGGAACATGTGTACTATTGATAAGACCTTATTGAAAATCCATAACCATGCAATAAATATTTTCGTATTTGTAAAAAAAAAAGATCTGACAGGACCTTGTCACAGAATTAAACCAGCTTTTATGTGTCTATTGGTGAAAACTTTCATTTTATCATAATTAAAGTTGTATCATAAAATGATAAATATTGAAGCATATGACCACCCATCACAAAGTGATGCAAATAATGACAAAACAACTGAGACGAGCCAAGAGTATACCAAAGAAATCTCGGCGCGGCGCGCTGCGTGCGCCGGACCGCGCTAGTGCGAAGTAATGTTGTATGAAAATCCTTAACGGCCTACTATGACGTAATGACGCACCTACGGCGCGCATCACCGCAGCGTATTGGCGCACTTACCGAACAGGTGTGATGAAGATAGAATTACATTTACAGCATCAGTTACAACGGCCGCATCTGATGAAACTATCTGGCTGGAGCGAGCACAGTTGCTAGAGGAATAAGAAAAGGTGTTCCTAGCCCTAACCGAAGTGTTAAGGTGGACTTACACCTGACAAGCGAATTGCTCGTTCTGTCCCCCACACTAACGAGCGAATTTCGTGGAGTTGGGGATCAGGGATCGGAACCGGTTTTTTAGAGAAACCTCGAGATAGCTCAATATTTTAAAATGTTTTACGCTCTTTATATAGTATTCAACATTTTATGTAATTATTAACAACATATTTTTCAATTACTCCATTAACAAAAAAATTGTAAACCGAAGAACGAAAAACAACGGAATTCGAACCGTTCTTTTGTATGGAGAAAAAACCGGTATCCGATCCCTGTTGGGGATAGAATGAGCATTCGCTCGTTTGGTGTAAATCCACCTTAAAGATAAAATATGGAACAATTTAGCACCAATAGAAGCCACTTTCGAAAAACATGAAACCTTTACAACTACTCCGTGGATTAGTAAAAACATATGTATCGTTTTACTCGAAATAATAGTCAAACTTCAGCGAAGATATACAACGGTCCAGGTGATTGTGAAACCAAAGTCAATAGGTATACCTTTGGTAGGTGGACGGGGTGAACCTGCTATCAAAAAATAAAGCGTAAAACAACGCAATAAGAGTATGGCACAATACGGTTAATAAACTCCTTAAACCAAACCTTAACTTATTATTATTATTCGTGAGACGCTACGTATAAAGTTAACATGAAAGGAGTGGTCAAAATGAAAACCAGAAGTAATCGTAGTTCACGACAAATTATCCTTGCCGTATGTATACATAGAACAATTGACAATATAGTTTAGAAATGTCAATTAACAGTAGAGAAATACAGACTTTTCTCGTCCTCTAAAATTTTAAAATTACAAAGTCTGTATACTCTTGGACACGTAATTGGACTTGAGACTGTAGGGACATATAGCGATCGACGAATCGGTTCGGTCCATAGCGTCTAATCCCCCAAATGTCTAGTCGCCATAAGTCCATTCCCTGAACGTCTAGTGTCCACAAGTCTATTTCCCCGAATGTCTAGTCGTCATATGTCAATTCCCTTAATGTCTAGTGTCCATAGCGTCTAATTCCGCGAATGTCTAGTCGCCATACGTCAATCCTCCGATTGTCTAGTACTCTAGACACCATAATATACATAATTATATTAGCTGCAAATGGTCACAAATGTACACTCGTCGTATATAAGTATAAATACGTAAAACGAGCACATCGATATAACCGACACTTAGTCAGCCGTCACCTCATACCTATCTTCGAAGAAAATTTTGAAGGGATGATGAATAGAGGGCCCGAATATGCAATTGAAGTACCATCCTTCTCGAAAAAAGAGTGCATGTTACAGGGCAAGGAAAACATTTTTGAATGTAGATATATATGTTTTGTGTCAAACTTGGTCTACGAAATACCTGTGGGATCACTTCAGTGAAAAAAATCAATTAAATGAGGACTAAACGTAGAAGCCTGAAATTTGGAATAGGTAGCTCCAGTTTCGGTAGACGATCAGGAAAATAGACATTCGTGGAACTAGACGATCAGGAAAATAGACATTCGTGGAACTAGACGACCAGGAAAATAGACATTCGTGGAACTAGACGACCAGGAAAATAGACATTCGTGGAACTAGACGACCAGGAAAATAGACATTCGTGGAACTAGACGACCAGGAAAATAGACATTCGTGGAACTAGACGACCAGGAAAATAGACATTCGTGGAACTAGACGACCAGGAAAATAGACATTCGTGGAACTAGACGACCAGGAAAATAGACATTCGTGGAACTAGACGACCAGGAAAATAGACATTCGTGGAACTAGACGACCAGGAAAATAGACATTCGTGGGAACAGACATTCAGGGAATTAGACGTCATGGACCGAACCGAGACGAATGCGTGACGAATTACGCTGATACCGAATGGGTGGCGAAAGCAGAATCGGACAAATTTAGGAACGTGACGAAAAAGGAATGAAACGACCCAATAGTACACCGGTTTTTTACCTATCTCGTTCTTTCTTTTTGCATAACTGAGCGAGACAGGTATAAAATCGAAGGTTTTAACAGGACTGTACGTGTACGTGTAGTGTACATTGGTTTAAAAGCAGTGTTGGCATCAATCTAAACTAAATCAATCCGAATTGATCAATCGAATTGACGCGTCAGTCCGAATTGATCTAGGTTAATCATAGCCCGACGATTACTTTTCAAAGGTCTTTTTTCGAACTTACTTACGGGATACTTAGTCGATATCTGAGGTTCCCAGAGTTTCGAAAACATGACAGTATTGACCGATATCCCTTTTTGGGACATGCTAGAAATTGGGTGATTCTGATTACGTTCGTATTAGTACTGTTGTATGTATTTAACCCTTAAATGCATGACCTTAACAGATTTATTCAAATTTGAATTCTGACATGCTGTCAATAGAGTCAAGAATACATGATGCATATCAAGGGTTGCGTGGTGAAACCCGATAAGTCGAGATAATTTTTCATTGAAATGTCAACTTCACGTAAGTGTCATATAGTTCGTATTTCAAAAACCGGTTTGCTCGACTTATCGGGTTTCACCAGGCAACCCTCGATTATATACATCACTATGCATTTAAGGGTTAAAGGACTCTCTAACCTTAAAGGTTTAAGCTTTGAAGACTTAAGCGCTTAACACATACTTTTTTCTAATTCGCATACGAGGAATAAGATTTTCGGGTCCATTCTAAGATGCAAGATGGCGGGAACTTTTTTTTGCATTTATTATTAAAGGTACACGTTTCTGACTAATTTGCGTACGTGGAATACCATTTTCGGGTCCATTCTAAGATCCAAGATGGCGGGAACTTTTTTGCATTTTTCACCATTATACTAGTTTCTGATTATTAGATTAGATGTTTCTGACTAATTTGCATAGGTGTCTGGAATACGATTTTCGGGTCCATTCTAAGATCCAAACGAGTACAATGACAACAATTACAAAAAAAATCTTGCTGCCATATTGGATCACTTGAAAATCGGATTCCACATATGCGAATTAGTCAGAAACGAGTATAATGGTGAAAATTGCAAAAAGAAGTTGCCGCGATCTTGAATTTCAGAATGGACCTGAAAATCGTATTCCACAGATGCGAACTACGTAGTTCACACTGAAAATGACCCCCCATTCGGGAATGACCCACTTAGACATCACTCAGCATACAGAAACAATTATTTTCTGAAAGTATAACTATGTTGTATTTTTTTGAGGTATAATTTATTCGGTTAACACCTGTATTTTAGGATTTCTTGCCATTTGAAAATTGTGTGTCGGTCGATTTTACGAATATCGCCCAAAATTTTTATTTTGTAGCGTTTTTACACTACTTTCAATATGGCCTTACTCAACCCTCTCTACGCATATTGACCAATAAAGGACACGCAAATTGCCCAATACGCATAATGCCGACACGAGCGGTCAGTCGCAAAATGACTTACTGTTAATAATACGCAAAATGACCATACGCAAATTGCCCAATACGCATAATGCCGACACGAGTGCTCAGTCGCAAAATGATTTACTGTTAATAATACGCAAAATGACCATACGCAAATTGCCCAATACGCATAATGCCGACACGAGTGGTCAGTCGCAAAATGACTTACTGTTAATAATACGCAAAATGACCATACGCAAATTGCCCAATACGTACAATGCCAACACGAGCGATCAGTCGCAAAGTAAGTGAAATAAATAAGTTTTGTTCCATTAAGTAATCAGAATCACAAACCATACAATTACGCTCCTCAATATCCTTCATATTTCATTTTTCGCCTCATTTTGTAAGAACCCTTATAAAGTCATAATAATGGGTCCAGGAGTGAATACCTACCTCGCAAAATAGCTACTTGGCAAAAAAACTACAGTGCAAATTGTCTATAAGCCACTAAGCCTATAGTGGAAGTTGTCTAAGTCGCATAATGTACACACAGCAGAAAGTCACCGTTGAAGAAAACCCACTACTCTTAAATACCTCCTTACTATTAAGCCTATGTTGGTGACTGTCGCAAAATGACAACTTTCAAATGTATGGTCAGCAAAAATATTTAATCAAAAGTGATAATTTATCTTCTTTACTCCGTTAGGGACAATATACTGGTTAAGGAAAATTCAGGATGCTTAGCCAAGTTGCCAATTGCTAGCGCTTGGTAGCGTGTCGTAGTTTTCCCTCTCTGTTACTCTTGCATATTAGTGCGACAAAGACAGTTAGCTGCCTTTCGCTTACGATTGACGTTTAAGCGCTAGCGATTGGCAACTTGGCTAAGCACCCTGGTTACGGCAGATTTTTTTATGACAGATTCGTGATTATGTAGAAATGCAATCATCGAAAAATGTCTAGAACACTAACTTTTTATTTGAGGTGTATGCTCGCGGGATGGATAGAAAGTAAGTTAATAACGCCATTCGCGACTTCGTCGCATCGACTCGCGTCGCAAATCTCGTTGCTTTCAATCGCCTACGTGGGGCATAGTCTTATGCCAGCTTTGTACCTGTCAGTTTTTACGTAAGTTACGTATTTTATTTATATTATTAATATTTACGTATTTTAGGGACGGAGCTATACTAAGGAGTGAGAAGTGAATGTCATCTCACTGTAGCTGCGTCCCTACAACTTACGTAAGAACTCACAGGTGTAATTTCGGCCTTAGGGTAGCCCGACTGCGAAAGGTGCGTTTGGTAATTTTTAATCTTTTTCGCCGCCAAGTCAAAAAAGAAGCGTACCACCCACGCAAAGTAACAAATTGCACGTACACAACTGTCAATGTTGTGTCAAGCCCATTATGTCAGCCTCCGTAGCCTTGTTGGTAGTGATCCTGCCTACAAAGCTGGAGGTTAAGCTGGAAATACATAAAATTATTCCTGCCAAAATCAGCACATTTCTACGGGGACGGGACTTTTGAAAGTACTCCAAAACCATTCCGTCAAATTTATACGATCCATGTTGATTTAGGATCAAGTTTAAAATCAACCAACGTGGTTCCGATTATATTCGGATTATTACCTAACAAGGAAAAAAAACCTATATACGGTTTTTCTCACTGCTCAAAGAAAAGTTGCAAATAGATATTCAACATTATATGTGCGATTATGAGATAGCTGCGATCAACGCAGCCAGAACCGTGTTCAGTACAGCGAAAATAAATGGTTGCCATTTCCATTTCTCAAAAGCAATCCGGACCATAGGGAAAAAAAAACAATTGAAGAAAACGCCGTGTGGCAGAAAATTTCTTCGCTATGTAAGCAACCTGCCGTTACTACCTCCTGAATACATTACAGAAACATGGCGGTCTGTTCTACGCACGGTCCCTGGAACAACTGATTTCAAGGAATTTGGCAAGTACTTTGAAAGGGAATGGATACGGAAGATAACACCTGAAGTATTCAGTGTGGCTCGTGCAATTCATAGGACCAATAACTCCATAGAAGGTTGGAATTATCGCCTCAATAGCAGAGTACCGGATCGAGTCACACTATTCAATTTTATTTACATTTTGAAGAAAGAAGCTGTCGTAAGCGATCATGCTATACTGAAGAGCTTTTCCAACAGAGAAAGAAATAATCGTAGATGCAAATATGTCAATTTTGATATAAAATATAGGATATTCCTTAAGGAGTTTATATTAAATAAAATAACTGCAAAATCATTTTTGCATAAAATAATTTTTCTTAAATTAACTTTAAAAATATAGATAATTTCATCAAATCGTAAGTAAGCCATTAGTTAAGGACATGGTAGCTCTTTATTTTCTTTACGCGGTGAACTTATTTTTTTTTCTTCAATATAATATTCCTTACCACCTTTTGTTTGACTTCATATTTCCTTTTTAGGGTTCCGTAGCCAAAATGGCAAAAACGGAACCCTTATAGATTCGTCATGTCCGTCTGTCCGTCTGTCACAGCTGATTTACTCAGAAACTATAAATGCTACAGTAACGAAATTTGGTAAGGATATGTGTTGTATGAACCGCTACAGGATTATGATACTAAATTGTAAAAAAAAAACCATTGGGGTGGGGGCCCTCCATACATGTAACTGAGGGATAGAAAATTTTTTTTAGTTGTATATAAGCGTGTGGGGTATTAATAGAAAGGTCTTTGAAAATGATATGAAGGTTTATATAAATCTTATTTAAATTTAAACGAATCGTTTTCGAGATATCAGCTCTCAAAGTCTGAAAAATGTGTCCCCCCCCTTTATTTTTTAAACTACACGATATAAAATTCTAAAAAAAAATATATGTTATGCACATTAATAAATTCTATCAACGATTTTTGGTTTGATTAAATTATCTCTTTTAGTTTTTGAGGTAGGTTGATTTAACTGTATTTTTTAAATAATAAATTGATAATGGTACGGAACCCTTCGCGCGCGAGTCCGACTCGCACTTGGCCAGTTTTTTTTTTGCTTATCGCCCCAGCGTGCCTAGCCAACATGCCAAACGTGCACGATGATTCTCTAACGAAACGTATGTCATTTGCGTATGTCATTTTACGTAGAAGGCACTTTGTTCATTCTGCGTATTGGTCATAAAGCGTATTGGACCATTTCACAGTGGTCAGGCGTTCAAGGAACAGTGCTTAAAATTCAAAAGTCGCAATAAAAGTCTCAAAAACAGTACGTAATGTTATATTAAGATTGTAATTTATCTGTAATAAGCGAAATACAAGCTTTAAATAAAGATTCCTACTTTTCGTGAGGTAAATTTCGTAAACCAGTTATGTATAGATCGGATGTCAGCAAAAATTTAATGAGCAAATCAGTGTTACTTGTTATTCTTGAAATTTTGTGGGTAAAAAAACTTTCTTTTGGGACCCTTATTCTTTTTGAAAGACCTATTCAACGATACCTCACACTATAGTACTAACGGCCATTGAGCTATGGTGCGGAAGACGGACAAACGAACATGGCGAAACCATAAGGGTTCCTAGTTTACTACGGAACCCTAAAAACAAGTTACGTGAGAACGAGCAATTGATTTCCCCCCTCCTCGCTCTTAAAAATCATTAAGTACGCTTATTTGTCCTTAAATTTCAGTTTCGTAAAAAGGCTACCGTCAAGACCTTCGGCAATCTTCGGTAGAATTATCACTTGCTCACGATAAAGCACATTCTAGGCTACAAAACGACATATAAATCATTAAGGGACTCGAAGGGTTTCTAAACTAAAAGCTTCGATATATTTCTCAAATCGAAATCGTCATTGATTGTTTTGATGGCTCGCGTAAAATAAATATTATAATAAAAAAGCGACAGGGAAAATAATAAAATGTTATTAAAAACGATAGAAAATACCCTTGTGTACCTCCATTTAAATAATTATAGCTTTCACTAAAACAGTCATGTACATAATCAATTTTAAAACGACGAGTAAATATTGCACTTTTAGATAACGCGTTGGAGCGTCATGCAGTATATTAACTTTGAAAGCTTATACCAAAGATGTTTATTCCCACACATGCCAAATATTTTATGTTTTCTAAAACTACGTAGTATAAACTACTCTCCTTGCTAAAAAAAGCAGTCAAAGTAGATCATCAATTTATTCGAATTTTAGCTACTACCGTGACCTGTGTGCATTTGCGTATGTCATTTTACGTAGAAGGCACTTTGTTCATTCTGCGTATTGGTTATCAAGCGTATTGGACCATTTGCGTATGTCATTTTACGTAGAAGGCACTTTGTTCATTCTGCGTATTGGTCAATGCGTATTGGTCATAAAGCGTATTGGACCATTTGCGTATGTCATTTTACGTAGATGGCACTTTGTTCATTCTGCGTATTAGTCAACATGCGTAGAGAGGTACTCAACAATGAAGCAGAAAAAGGCTTAGATTCTTATTTAGTAACAAAGCTCAGTTCTTGTAGGACTGCTTGTATTAGTTTACATAAATTGTATTGCTTTCGATTTTTTTTTATGGATGATTATAGAGATCAACGTCTTAACACAGCCATACCCTAATTTTAAATCTCACTAACGTGGTAAATCAGAGAATTCATAAAACAAATTATGTTAGGAAATTCGGACATTTTTAGGTATCCATATGACTTACTAGAAAAAAATCCAATATAAATATTTTTTCTTAAAAATCTATAGTTTCAATGAACTACCCAAACCTTCCATACAAAATTACAAAAACTGAAAATTTTCATACAAAAAGTGATCTAGGAAAAATGGGTTATAAGCTGAGTTGGTTCAATTTTATTAAAAATTTGTACACTATCAAAAAGAGTTAAGAAAGGTGATAATTCAAACAATAAAGGCATAATTAATAGTTATTTATTATACAAGGGGGCAAAGTTGTTGTTTAACTGTCGTGCCAATATTGAGACCTGAGCTAGCGAAAGATTCCAAAATTGAGCCACGAGCGTAGCGAGTGGTTCAAAAACTGGAATCTTGAGCAATGCGAAGGTCTCAAGGCACGAGAGTTGAACAAACTTTGCCGCCAAGTGTAATACAACTTTTTTCCCCTCACTATCGCGAGGAAATATGATTACAAATCTCATCCAAATGTAAATTAACTTAAAGAAACCATTTAAAACTCAATGTCGAAACGTATCGTAGAATAGAGTTACTTCTGGAAATTAAATATAGCCAATGGCTTACAAAGTCACCCATGAGAACGACCAATTTAACATGTGAGCTCCGATTGCGCATGTTTACTACGGTCATACAGATCCACTTATACTAGGCAGTAGGGGGCTATAGGAATTAGAGCAATGTCAAATTACTTTATTCACAAGAGTGTAAAAAGCATTTTTGCCCGCTCGTATTAAACGATAAACGAGCGCTTTACGAGCTAGTGAGGGGAAAAACAGTTTCCTAGATTCCCGACAATGATTTATGCGTCGTTGGACTGAAAGTAAATATGGCGATATATAAAAATGTCCACTTGCTTAAATTCGGGCGTATATAATTTTGACGAAGTATAAAAATGTTCACCTGTATATTAGACCAATTATAAACATGTTGCGACACTAGACTAAAAGTAAATATGGCGATGTATAAAAATGTCCACTTGCCTAAGTTCGGGCGTATATAATTTTGACGAAGTATAAAAATGTCCACCTGTATATATATGATTGTTGGTGGTCCCTCCGGTCGACATTGGCCACTTCCTAATTTGTATCTTTCCAAATTTGTCCACTCTTCAACCTGTCTCTTTCTTAACATGTCCACTTCCAAACTTGACTATTTCCTAACCAGTCCACTTCCAAACTTGACTATTTCCTAACCAGTCCACTTCCAAACTTAGCTATTTCCTAACTAGTCTCTTTCCTAATTTGACCACTTTATGATTAAATTTCCTAATTTGACTACTTCCAAAATTGTCTACTTTATAATTTACTTTTTTTATCAATATTAAACACGAATAAAATATAATAATGTTACGCCAAGTGGACTGTAATTGTACATTGTGTATTAAGGGCGGTGAATAAGAAATTACGAATGAGTGTGAATTAATTTTAACACGAGTTCGTATTTCTTATACCGCCCGTGATACATACAATGTTTTTTAGAGTACACATGGTGTTACTTTACCGCCCCGAGGCTATAATGAGCACTTTCCGTGCCTGCGTCGAAAATTGAAAGGGCCATATGTACTGTAAAACGTCGTACGATACCCGTGCGAAGAGGTAATTCGCAACTCGTGTCGGTTTAAACCACTCCCTCCGGTCTTGTTTCAATTTATCACGACTCATTTTAAATTTCCTATTTTTCGCTCTTGTATCGTAATGTACTATTTCATCACATTTGCGAGTAAATAATAGTAGATTGTATTACTAGGGAGCAAAATGGTATATTGTATCGAGGGTGAGTAATACAAGAAAAGGCATTTAGGGTTAAGGTACACGAAGGATCGGACCCGACAAATTCGTGCCGTCTAATATCAGCTATTTATAAGAACGCGTTACAAATACCTATACTGGCTGTTTTTTTTTCAACCGCTGGTAATGTTTATTCTGTGCGTTGCTACCAACATAGAACCTTGAGAACAGGGAACAAAATTCATTTTAATTTTTATTTCTGCCCTGTCAGCAGGGCAGAAATGAAAATTAAAAAAAAAAAACATTTAGAAAGGGAACGAAATGCGGATTTGAAAGGAGCGGAAAAAGGGAGTGTATGTACAAGTTTCTAACTGGTCGGAGTTGCAGGCGTCCATAGGCTACGGTGACTGCTTTCTATCAGGCGAACCGAATGCTTATTTGCCACTGAAGTGTTATAAAAAAATCTAGTGTAACGAACTGAAAACGCCTGGAAAAGCTATTGGGTAATGAAAGACCTCATGAAACTACTCTGTCACTCAAACGTAGAGGCTCATGGATATGTGCATACTTCCAATCCTCACCTACGGTGCTCAGACATGGTCTTTGAGGGAAGCTCAGAAGTTCAAACTCGGGGTTTGCCAGCGAGCTATGGAACGCAGCATATTAGGTAAAACTAAGGCATCGTATCCGGAACTGGGCGGGTCATGTCTGCCGTTTGCCGGATGATTTGCGGGCCAAAATAACCACAGAGTGGGTGCCCCACAACTCTAATCGGAGACCAGGCAGACCCCGTCGGCGATGGCGGGATAACTTAAGACTCCTTTTTAAGAGATTGGCCGGATGTTGCACAGGACCGAGAAGAATGGAAATGGAGGAATGGAATAAAAATATGTTCATGACCTAACAATAAATAAATGAAATGAAATGGAAGAAGAGGGGGAGGCCTTTGCCCAACAGTGGGACAAAATAGGCTAATATAATAATAATAACTTAATAAATCAAATGACATGTACCTTATAGGGAACTGACTATCAAAGAAAAGGACGCTGTAAGAGTGGACAAATTGGGAAGTTAGCGATTCTGGGAATGGACATGTTAGGAAAATACGAATAGGGAAATGACTGTTTAGGAAGTAGTCAATTTTGGAATGTATAAAAGGACAATTCAGAAAAAGGACGATGTTGGAGTGGACGAATTAGGAATTCGACAAGTTTGGAAAGATACAAATTAGGAAGTGGCCAATGTCGACCGGAGGGTTGGTGGTGGGTGATGAATTTGATCCGTATATGTATTATTATAATCCTGGACCTATAGTAAAGAAAGTAGTCATTTTTATATTCAGACTTGATTAGACTTAGACATTTGTACACTTTGTAAGTAGTCATTTTTATATTTCGACTTGATAAGACAATAGTACATTGTGCATCAAGGGAGGTAAGTACGGAATTACTAACGAGAGTGTTAGAAGCCCGACGCCGTCAGGCGGAGGGCTTTTATTACTCGAGTTAGTATTCCGCTTACCGACCGTGATGCATACAATGTTTTTCATCACACTTGCCAACTAAAAAATAAGTTTTAAGACATAATATTATTAAATAACGTACTGACATTTCTATTACTCCCTAGGGAATTTCACTTTTCTATTACTCCCGCTACGCGCGCAAGAAATGGCGCGCTTAGACAGCAAGTGTGATGAAAACATTTTTATAATTTGATAGTAGTCATTTTTATATTCCGACTTGATAAGACTTCAGCATTCTAAATTATTGGCTTTCTAATACTCTGACCAATTTTTATTTTATACGTGGACATTTTTATACATCGCCATATTTACTTTTAGTCCAACGACGCATAAATTCCGACAATTTCAGTGTGGCCTACGTAGTCAGAAACGAGTATAATGAGGAAAATTGCTTTAAAAAAGTTGCCGCCATCTTGGATCTCAGAATGGACCCGAAAATCGTATTCCACGGATGCGAATGAGTAGCGTTTAATTTCCCGAAATTATTTTTTACCAGTATTTTTTATTATCCATTCGTTTTTTTCCCCATTTTTAATTTTTACCATTCTGAAGCTTTCCTAGTATGTTTTTGATTGTAACGTTTAATATCCAGAAATTAATTTTTACCACTATTTTAATTTCTATTTGTTTTTTTTTTATTTATATTTTTCACCATGGAAAGCTTTCCTAAAATTTTTTTTTCTCATGCTCACAAATTCTTAGTAAATTTTCACATCAAACGTTTATTTACACAGTATATTTAAATGCCAATCATGTATCTCGTAACACGTATGTAAACATTAATGAATAAAACGTTATATGATAAGCTAAACCCCTTTAGATTACGATGTCATTAACCTTTTCAACGCTTTCCCCCTCGCATCAAATTGCGACATACACGCCAGTATCTCCACCAATGAACAAGACAGTTACTTTGACAGCATAGTCGATGACCACTTTAGTGGCTGCTGGCGCGATAGGTAGGACAACACTACAATTATTTTTCAGTGACAGTGACAGATACAATATACGAGCCCCGATGCAGTGGAGTTAGTCTGAAGTACGCTTGTTGTTTAATAAATCGATTTTAACAAACCAGTGTCTAAATTATATTTTCGTTCACCACCGTAATTCCGCGCTTATAAGCTTGACGCAAAATTCGCAGTGCATCGGGTGTACCATGTCGTCTTGAATATTAATGGCGTTCTTTACATTCATTGATTATTTACAAAATTAAAAATTGTGGAAAAAATTTTAAAAAATACTTTTCGTAAAACAGTTTTTTTTTATTCTGATTTATTAAGTCCAAATATTTTATACTCAAAGAAACTACTTTAGTACTACTATTGAATAGTGAAGGTTTTGTCTCTAAACCTTTTCCCCCGGATGAACGGGATAATCTCGAAAAACTGTCTAACTGGACGAGAACATATGCATCGGGGATCGTACTATTCATTACAACAAGCTTGTCACAGAGTAAACAATTTACATTTAATAACTTTAGCAATGGAATCCAGCCAAGAACGTCCAGAACCAGATTCTTCGTCAACATTCAGTTTCATGAAAAGTACCCACGAAGGCAGAGTTTTGATACGAGCCGGATACAGACATCTGTTGAAAAGACCGAATAAAAATGGTACTTCAGTATGGGATTGCCACTTAAAACAAACGTGCAAGGGGTTTGTTGTATTAGACTGTGGCGAAACACATATTATAAGAGATTCAAGACATTGTTGTGTGCCAGATTTCGAAAGCATTGATATTGAAATTAAAATGATAGATTTAAAAGAAAAGGAACGGATAATAGACCGATTCCTACAATCTACAAAGAGCAAATAAGGTCATTCATGACTGAGGCGTATGCCGATAAATTGCAGCCCTTCCATTGTATTAAAGATCCACTACACAAGGCACGTCAGTCATCGGCTGCAACATTGTCTTTTGAAACTTGTGCTGATGTTGCACTACCTGGCCCCTACACCACAAAACTTTACAAGCGTACAATTCTACAAAATTGTAAATTTTTTGTATGGGAAATTATACAATTTTGTAGAATTGTACGCTTGTAAAGTTTTGTGGTAGAGGCCACTGGACATTTATTAGACAATTTTCTATGCGTTCAAGACCATGACATGACATTAATATTTGCTACAAACGAATGCAAACAGTGAATCTCAGACATAAAAACCTTTATGGATGGAACTTAAAATCGTACCCTCCCCATTTGCACAATTATACTCGTTACATGGCGATATTGGTTCGGATGACCTTACTGGAGTAATCCCATGTATATACGCATTGTTGCCTAACAAGGCACAAGAAACTTACAAGCGGATATTTAATGCCATTAAAGTCAACATAACTAACTTTCAACCAGTACTGATGAAAGTTGATTTCGAAATCGCGGCAATAAATGCTCTCCAATCTGTATGTATACCCCATGACAACGGTCAGTGGGCGTTACTTTCATTATACCCAGGCTGTGTACAAAAATGCAGACGATCTCGGAATTACCAGCACTCGGAACGGATCTAGATATGTTGCTAAATGTGCTGCATTGGCACACCTGCCTCCATTAAACATTCACGATGGACGGCGTTATGTAAAGGCAACATCACCTAATGGCGACAACAAACCAATTGAATTTGAAATGGTACATACTATGTCTTGTTATGTACACCGTCATAGCACGAAGAACGTTGTTGAAAGCTGGCATAAAGCAAACAATAGGATTCATAAAAATACATTTTTTTTCATATCCCAGTTAAAAGAAGAAGCCGTTGGAAACAACTTTATTCATTTACGTAACGAACTGCGTCCACATGTCGCCCGCAAGAGAAACAGGAAATATACCATTATGGATTGCAAAATACAACAAATTGTAAATAATCACCTTTAAGGTTTTACTACTTTGGAAAAATGTGTATTTTTACTGTCAATTCTTAAATACAACTGAAGAAAACTTTTGTATTTTGTAAGTTTTACGGATCTTTAGGAGGTGAGTTAAGTAAGATAATAAATATCATTCTTTTCAAAATAGAAATAGCCTTTATTTCTACTACAGATACATTTTTATAGTCATACCTGGATAAGATTTACACGAGCTATGTACAGTAGGGTTCACAACTGCATGGACGATTTGTGAATGAAAATAAATATGCCATTTATAAATTGCCCATGCAATTTTGACCTCGACTGTACATAGCTACCTATTTTTCCTATATAGCTCACGACTTGGCAAATAAATATACGGGGTAAATAAACGTTCGATGTGAAAATTTAAGAATTTGTGAGCATGAGAAAAAAACATTTCAGGCAAGCTTTCCTATGGTGAAAAATAAAAATGAGAAAAAAACAAATAGAAATTAAAATACTGGTAAAAATCAATTTCTGGTTATTAAACGTTACAATCAAAGACATACTAGGAAAACTTCAGAATGGTAAAAGTTAAAAATGGGGAAAAAACAATGGATATTTAAATACTGGTAAAAAATAATTTCGGGAAATTAAACGCTACACTCATCAAAATGTCGAATGAGTACATGGTAAAGTGGAACTGCTTGGATCGGTATCACAATGACAAGGATTTGATTCGAGGCCATCGTGGCATGTGTTGCTAGAGTCAAGTTTCCGGACGCTGAACGTGCACCTAGAACTGCCCACTTGGTGTGGCTACTAAGTCATTGGGTAATGCCCGGTTCACATTATTCCAGTAGCATTCCAGTCCAACAATCCAATCCTGGAATGTTACTGGAATAATGTGAACAGACACTGGAATGCATCAATTCCAATGAGCATTCCAGCCCAGTGACTTCATTCCAGCTCACCCAATCCAGCGGCACTGGAATAATATAGACAGCCACTCCATTTCCAAAACAGTACTAGATCTTAGTCAGCGATGTGTTTCCATTCCAGCTGGAGTTAACGATATGCTCCAGTCCAGCACTAAACCGCTGGATCACTGGACTGGAATAATGTGAACCGGGCATAACTTGATTCAGAAGGACAGATTTTTATCACAGATTCGAAACGGCATTGTAGAATACTAGACAAGTCATAAAAATCATTCAGAGTGAACTATATGAAGTATATATTTTTTAAAGTCTGGTGTCAAAGAAATAGCGGCGTATTATCAGAAATATGTTTTGGACGCCGCATTGAAGTCCGAAAGTCCAAGAAGAGCGAAAATGAGGGCCAATGAGACAGTGTTTCGAATTTTGAATTTGAAGAATTGAATTGGTCTATTTTGCACATCTCCGCTCCTTTCCGCCTTAGTGGAGGCGCGCCCTCTACTTCAATGCGGCGTCCAAAATGTTATGTTGCGTTATATTTTTCTTGACAAAAATGTATAGAATAAAATCGAAAGACTATAGGTCGAATAGCAAATGTGACCAAAAAAGAATAGACTGACAATGAACATGCCCAAAGATGGTGACGAATAACGAATGAGCCAAAATAAGAAAATTGCAAAAGCACAAAGTTTACCAAATATGAAATAGGCTTCACACGAAAATGGAAAAATCTAGAACGGGTGACGAAAGCGGAAAGGGACGAATTTAAGAAATTGACAAAAAACGACTGAGTCGAGCCAAGAGTATACCGTATTTATAACTAAAAAAAACTTAAGGTCTGTAGTCATAAGGGATGTCAGTCTTAACTGAACAGTTTGAACAGTTAAAACTGAGCTGTTAACCCATTCATTGCTGACGCCCCATATTTTTAATTATCACGCAGCGCCGCCGCCTTCTACGCGACGACGCGAATTCGCGTCCACGGCATCACGTTAACATTTCAATGGACGCGAATTCGCGTCCGCGGCATTAGGTTATATTATCACACTTCAAGGACGCGAATTCGCGTCTGCGGCATTAGGTTATTTCACACTTGAAGGACGCTAATTCGCGTCCTCGGCATCTTGTTTACGCATACACAGGACGCGAATTCGCGTCTTCGGCATCCGAGATAAGAATTATGAAAATTACAAATGCATTGAATCCAGAAACCAGCGACGGTATAATATTATCCTCCATAAATAAAATAACATTTTGGTATCGGCTTTTAACCCATTCATTGCTGACGCCCCATATTTTTAATTATCACGCAGCGCCGCCACCTTCTACGCGACGACGCGAATTCGCGTCCACGGCATCACGTTAACATTTCAATGGACGCGAATTCGCGTCCGCGGCATTAGGTTATATTATCACACTTCAAGGACGCGAATTCGCGTCTGCGGCATTAGGTTATTTCACACTTGAAGGACGCTAATTCGCGTCCTCGGCATCTTGTTTACGCATACACAGGACGCGAATTCGCGTCTTCGGCATCCGAGATAAGAATTATGAAAATTACAAATGCATTGAAACCAGAAACCAGCGACGGTATAATATTATCCTCCATAAATAAAATAACATTTTGGTATCAGCTTTTAAGTAGTTGATTTCTAGCAAAAAAAAAGAAATAACTCGAGGACGCGAATTTGCGTCCTCGGCATCACGTTTACGCATACATAGGACGCGAATTCGCGTCTTCGGCATTGAATGGGTTAAAACTGATCGTCTGGGGCCCGCTTTATAGTAATAAATTGGTGCAATTAAACATCGCAGTCCTTTGAGATTGATAACACTTCATATCGTTCGCCCTGCACATAATCTAATGGTATCATTGAAGTTTATTTTCATCTAGAAAATATAATAAAATCAACAGATCAGTCTCACTGTTACTTGACCTCTGGAGTGCCTAGTGACATCCGTCACAAGCAGTTTGGACCATGATTTAAAATAACTTAAGTCATTAATTGAAAAAAATAAATATAGACAGCGGCGCTCCAAGGGTTAACCTTTCGTATGCTTACATAGTAGCAGATATTTGACTTTACGCAATAGCCGTCACAAGTCCAATATTGATTGAACTGCTTGACGGTAACACATACTAAATGTACTTATGCAAAGAACCAGAGTAAATTCTATAAAAGTAAAGAATCATTATCTTGATAAAAACGTGAAAAAATTGTCTATTTATCAGACTGCGGCGACACGAGCTGGGTACTGATTGTCTCATATCAGACTACGGCGGTCAAAAGGTTAAAAAAACTCCTCTCCCGAAATAAATGTCTATTGTATGCACATAATGAGCAAAATTAAAAACAAAAAGATGCCCATCGTCTTTCCCGGTGCAAAAGTGCCCATAACACTCGCAGCGTTTCCCGCGTTGAATAGCCATGGACAGGCGTTGCACCAGGAACGACTCAAGCGAGGATGCTCTCCTTTTTGTCGGAGATGACGTCAGATGTCCCATATAAGTTTATTAGCGTCAGCTCCCAGTGAGTAAAATATCGAGATTCAAATAAATATTCTGTTTACATGTTAGGCACTGGTCCTTCTCCCTTACATTACCTAAGAACTCTGAATTGTGTTAAATACATTTAGGTGAAAACGAGATTGCAAGTAATTTATGTAATTTCACTTGCGATTTTGTTGTAACGAGCCCTAACCGAATTATTTTGCACGTTAGGCTCCATTTGAATCGTGGTTAGTATCGTGGCTTTGGCTTCGCAGATTGTATTAAAAATTCTTAACTCTCCCGACCTTTAAAACCGTAGAAAACGAAGCCCAGAAACTTTGATAAGATATACTTAAGGACAAAAATTACGTTAAGTAGCATCAAAAGAAAAGCAAGCTCACCTTTCCACCGATCTGGTTGCCGCAGGAACCAACTTGAAGAGTTATTATTTCTCTCATCTTGTAAATTTATCTAAACAAATACCACCCTTTAATTTTCTTCAAATTTATCAAAAAAATAAAGTGATGCTTAGCATAAACTTAAACTAAATAAAAATACTAAAAAAAATGACGTTTGCTTAAATAATGTGCATAACGTCAGATTTTTAATAAAAATGAGTTGATAAACTGTAATCCAAAATATGTAAACAATTTAAAATGAAATTCTAGAATATGTATTTTTTTAACCAGCCATTTCTATACTGATTTTGGGGCTAGTATAATGTGCGACAACACACGCGCGACTCGACTCGCGGCCCTCGCAACTACGAAGTTCGCAAATTTCGAGGATTTTTCTTTGTCATACCAACGAAGGCGTCATTAGAGTGACAGATCCCCGAAATTTGCGAATGCCGGAGGTCGCGGTAGGGCCGCAGAAACACATGGCACTAGTACAAAGAAATAGCCAATAGCTACTCTAGAACTTGTGAAATAAGTTTAATTTTTGTTAAACCTATTTTTTTGACGCAATTTCTTATTTTGCACGGCAAGCACATCATGGGCGCGGGACGACAAAACTGCGACATACTTAGAGTTTTCTCGAGCTGTATCAGAAATTGGTAGCACAACATGCGCGCGAGATACCGCTGACTCGCGATGATCTATCAAAGTGACATAATTAGGTATTTCGCTTGAAAGTCCCACGCGAGATATCCTCCAAATTCGTAGCACAAGTGTACCTTGAACATTGAGAGATAAAATACATTGCGTTTCAATGTCCAAATGCGACAAATTGTCTTCGAGGTGTGAAGGTGGCGAGAAAGTCGAGAAACACATAAACTTCGTTACGGCTTGCAAATTTAGGCTTTCAGTCGCGTATTATTGTGACTCTTAAGACACCAACGAGAAGAGTTGGGGTGGTGACAAATGTTACCCTATGAACAAATAAAACATGGAAGCCGCACGCCATATTAAATTGCCTTTCAAAAACGGTCCTGAATTTTATTTGACAACTGTCACCCCCTCTTCAATGCTTTCAGTTTTTAAACGGTTTTTATTAACTTCACCGCGTATCAACTGTCGTCGATGCTTCAAATATTGTGATCGATTTTTCGGCCACTTCTACTGCACCGAAATCAATAAAATTTGGAACTCTTATCGAGTCCCCATGACAATGCAATATTATAATATTTGTATCCTTGTTTCCTCAAAGCCTGATGCTGCAGACGTACTGCCTTCCCTAACCGAGAGTGTTAGACACGTGAAAATGAAAATATAGCATGTTTGGCATGATCAAATACTAAGAGCCTTATCTTGACTTCCAACTCCTCACTCCTGATGCTGCAGTACTGCCCACAATAACCGCAAAGTTTATCTTTTATCTATATCTTGATTTTAAAGAAGTTCTTTAGATATGAAGTATATAGTTAGAAAAGAAACATGCAAATTTTATACTAACGTCCAACTCCTGAAATCTGATACTCCAGTGTTACTGCCTGCCACAACCACTAGGTTTAACGATATGTAGATTTTGAAGTACTGCTTTAGATATTTGGTAGAAATTCTTACGGATTTAATTATCATGATCATCATCATATCAGCAGAAAGACGTTCACTGATGAATATAGGCCTCCCCCAAAGATTGCCACAAGGACCGGCCCCGTGCCACCCGTATCCAGCGACTTTCACCCACGCTGCGCCTTCTGGTACGTGACCGCCACTCGAGAACCTTACCACCCCAACGGCCATCGTTTTCACGCGCGACGAGCCCCACCCACTTCAATTTAGCAATTCGAAAAGAGCTATATCGGTTACGTTGGTTCTGCTGCTGGTCACATTTCTAATCCGATCTTGCAGAGAGACTCTTAGCATAGGCCTCTCCATTGCCCTTTGGGTGACTTTGAGCCTTCTTATGAGGCCCATTGTACACGACCACGGTTTAGTACCGTATGTTATTACTGAGGCCCTCCGGCTGATAGACTCATAGGGTCACGGCTGATAAAGTGACAGCGTGAGTGGTTCGCGTAGGGCGAGCCGTCGGGCCTGCGGCCCTCCAGCTGATAGAGTGACTGCGTGTGTGATTCGCGTGGGGCGAGCCGTCAGGCTAGCGGCCCTCCAGCTGATAGTGACAGCGTGAATGGATCGCGTAGGGAGAGCCGTCGGACCTGCGGCCCTCCAGCTGATAGAGTGACAGCGTGAATGAATCGTGTAGTGCGAGCCGTCGGGCCTGCGGCCCTCCGGCTGATAGACTCACAGCGTGAGTGGTTCGCGTAGGGCGGGCTATCGGGCCTGTGGCCCTCTAGCTGATAGAGTGACAGCGTGAGTGAATCGCGTAGGGCGATCCGTTGGGCCTGCGGCCCTCCAGCTGATAGAGTGACTGCGTGAGTGATTCGCGTGGGGCGGCCCTCCAGCTGATAGAGTGACAGCGTGAGTGGATCGTGTAGGGAGAGCCGTCGGGCCTGCGGCCCTCCAGCTGATAGAGTGACAGCGTGAGTGGATCGCGTAGGGACAGCCGTCGGGCCGGCGGCCCTCCAGCTAATAGAGTGACAGCGTGAGTGGATCGCGTAGAACGAGCCGTCGGGCTTGCGGACCTCCAGCTGATAGAGTGACAGCGTGGGTGGATCGCGTAGGGAGAGTCGTCGGGCCTGCGGCCCTCCAGCTGATAGAGTGACAGCGTGAGTGGATCGCGTTGGGAGAGCCGTCGGGCCTGCTGCCCTCCAGCTGATAGAGTGACAGCGTGAGTGGATCGCGTGGGGAGAGCCGACGGGCTTGCGGCCCTCCAGCTGATAGAGTGACAGCGTGAGTGGATCGCGTAGGAAGAGCCGTCGGGCCTGCAGCCCTCCAGCCGATAGAGTAACAGCGTGAGTGGATCGCGTAGGGAGAGATATCTGATAGAGTGATTTCGTCAGACTGACCTGCGGTGTGTTGACTGAGAGAACGAGTTTATATTTTATAGTCTCAAAATTCGACTTGTATATTGAGTACGATATAAAAATTTTAACTTGATTTTCTCCTTAAACCAAATTGATTGATATATTCCTTATTGTAAGGTCTCTGTTTTCTAAGGTACTTATTGTATAAATAACACGTCAATTTGAGACACTTCGGGCATTCAAGCTTAGGTGCATTAACCACGCCCAGCCTTTGGTTTTCATTTGTCGATCGAGATCTTTAATAAAAAATTTTTAGTGTCGGATTTCTAAAAATATCTATTCAGCAGGGATTCGCCTCCCATTACACATAAAATAATGTTCATTACGTTTATATATGTGTCGTGATTCGTGATGAAAGCGCGAGAGCATAAGCGCTACTTAGCATGCATAATTTGTATTACAGTATATTATAAACAACATCTTTGATCTAGAATAAGTAGGTATAGTATCGGAAATTATCTCAACAATTACACTAAAAACTTGAAAATAAAATAAGTAAAAAAAGTTTTAAGTTAAACGGTTTTTATTGCACCAAAAACTAGAAATTAAAAATTTATTGTATCTAACCGTAGATGCTACTTTCTGTAGATTACTCACGTGAAACTATTGTCACTGTAGGTAGTCTTCCCAAGTCGGATGCTGAAAGCCACGTTTAGCCTCTATGTTAGTGGATTAAGCGTTACCTAATCGGAAACTTTTACCAAACTAAAATAAAAACGTGGGGCGTTATTATAAACAAACGTACAAGTTCAAAATATTAATGTAATTGTAGCTTTAATTTTGCAATTAATCATCCATCTGTTCCATCACTTCTACAACAGAGGTAAATAGCTTTTATTAAGGCCAGAACAAAACTTATTACACTATTTCTGTCTTGATTTATATGTGTGTTCTTAAATATATAGTGACTTAATCACAATTGCGTACGCCCCACGTTTTTATTTTAGTTTGGTAAAAGTTTCCGATTAACGCTTAATGCACTGACATAGAGGCTAAACGTGGCTTTCAGCATCCGACTTGGGAAGACTACCTACAGTGACAATAGTTTCATGTGAGTAATCTACAGAAAGTAGCATCTACGGTTAGATACAATAAATTTTTAATTTCTAGTTTTTGGTGCAATAAAAACCGTTTAACTTAAAACTTTTTTTACTTATTTTTTATAGGTTGATATTAAACCGCCATTTAAAAATAGTTGTAATTGGTCCATCAAAGTTTTGATTGGCTATATTCTTTCAACATTTGTCAAAGATGTTGCGCCGAAATATGCGCGGTGTTAAGAAAAGCGCTATGTCTTGCCCATCTTGGCACAATTGAACAATTGTTTTTGGGGCAGTTTTGAGCTGGCGTTAGACGTCCATGTTATATTTATATGGTCGCAGATGTAACCTTACTGCCGTCACCACACGGGAAAGAAAAGTTAGTCCTACACATAAATGGCCACACTTGTTATGTGTTCGTTCACCGGGCCCACGGGATGACTCTTTCGCATGGAACTAATTTCTCGAGCCGTTAACTTGTGGTACCAAAATCGAGAAAATGACGGCTAGAAATATAAATTTGAATACCGCGACATGGGTTTGTCGCAGCGCGAACTATCTCGCGCTCAATAATGTGCTTGCCGGGTTGGTCTTGCAGAGCACAGCCAGCACATGATTGAGCGCGGAATAGCTCGCGCTGCGACAAACCCCAGCACGGTAAGCACATGGTTGAGCGCGGGATACCTCGCGCTGCGGCAAGCCCGTGTCGCGACTGGCAAATTTATATTTCTAGCCGTCAATTTCTTGATTTTGATAGCACAGGTTAACAGCACGAGAACTTATTTACATGCGAAAGAGCACAGATAAAATATAGGGAAGATTCCGTGTATTAAGACATACCTGAACAAACTATTGTCATCCTTTACCATCTCAGTATGTATTCCATAAGGAAAAAGAGACAAACAAGGTAGTTCTACTCGGTCGTGAATTATATCACCGACTCCATTTTCTTAATTTTTCTTGAACAATGCTACCAACCTGACTAGATAAAATGTCATTACTATTAGTGTTGTCCAGTCTTCATCGTATGCTTTTATCGGCAATAATAATATTTTTACCAAATTAGGTAGCGATGAACAGTGCGAATAAACCTTATTTCCTACCCAGAATCACGATCTTCTGCGATCCTTAATATGTCATGATTTCTAAATCTACACTTTAGGATAAAAATAAAATCACAAAATTAATGAAATATTTTCTTTAATTAAAATGTCAAATGTCATAAGAAGTGTTCTGTCTAAAACGTATGCCACTAGTTGGCGCCACTTAGCGGTAAGGTCCCGCTAAGAAACACAATTACCTAGCCTCAAAGAACAACTAACTAGAAGAAGGTCATTTTATTTTTTTACATAATTTTATTAACTTGTACAAATCATTTAAACACGAAACTACACGGTGGAATTTAATCGGTGAACAGGAACCCATTTTTCTAATTCAGTAATCGATGGCTGTCACGTTTATGTAGTACTTAAGTGGAACCAAGTTTTTTTTTAGCATAACAAATTTTTATGTTGAAATTAAACTTTAATTAAAATTTATTGTCACCCTACTAATGGTTTAGTCTGAAAAGTTTAATACCTCTTTTCAAACTATCAGCCATGCATCGCTCTTATTTTACATAGGAATAGAGTCTATCGCAAAAATTAAAGCATGTGAGTGGTTATTGCTCATTTATGTTTTAAGTTTCTAGGGCTGATAGTTTGAAAAGAGGTATTAAACTTTTCAGACTAAACCATTAGTAGGGTGACAATAAATTTTAATTTCAACATAAAAAAAAATTATGCTAAAAAAAAACTTGGTTCCACTTAAGTACTACATAAACGTGACCGCCATCGATTACTGAATTAGAAAAATGGGTTCCTGTTCACCGATTAAATTCCACCGTGTATAGGCGCTCTGAGAATTTAGACAAGTTTCTGGACCTGACGCCTCAGTGCTGCCGCCCTGATGAACGGCATTTCAGAAAACCCTCATTATAACATGTTTTACGGAACTTATCATCCCTTAAAGCATACCTAACAATTTTCGTATGATGGCTTCTTTATAATTAATCAGTCTACACAAGTATCACATGAGTGTCATTATTAAACTAAACTTACTTTACTTTCTGGTTGACATGACATTGGATGATTACCAAATATGGTGGGTACTACGTCAGAATGTAATCACTTATGGGTACGCCCTTGCCTGAAACAACAGCTTAAAAATGTGCGGAGCATATTTTTGAATACTTTTTAGGGCACCAGTCGTCTGCCTTTTTGATATTTTTGACCCATATTAGCCTTTGTTCAGTGTCCTGTGGAAACCTGTTGGAAATTAAAAACATCGATTCATTTTCTGAGTTGGCTATCAATAGATTTATCGATATCACGATCGATCGCTTAAGTACAACACTATGCAATACAAATATTTGAATCCCACTATTTATAATTACATTACGAATGCAAATACGAATGGTTAATTCACAAAGCTACACACATGTATCCGGCAACAAATATTGAATAAGATTTTCAGTTACTTTTACCTTAATAAGGTTCGAAATGTAAAAATTCAAGTCAAACCTAAATTACCGGTGAAACGTAATGTCTTTATTTTGTTCATTCAGGTAACCCTGGCGGTTTTTACACCATGGAACCACACAAGTCATCACTTTTATCACATTCCGTGCACTTATCGAACAGAAATATACATGAAAAGCTTTATTTTAATCACTTTTACTATTTGCGGTTTAGGTGCACTAGTATAGCCAAACAAAGATCGTTGACAGGCATTGCTGGCGTCACCCACAGATACAATAGACTCGGTCTATTAAATTAATAAGTCTATGCGAAAGAGTCATCCCGCGGGCGACATAACAAGTGTGGCCATTTATGTGTGGGACTAACTTTTCTTTCCTAGCAACACTAAATCAGTATAAGGTCGGCCTTACACATCCGGAATCAGAATATGAATTAATACTCTTAATTCATAGAGTCTGGCAAATGAAAGATGAGAATGGGAAATCGCGGCAAATTTCAAAAATATAGAGTATGGTATCACTGGGTTGCACCCCGAAAATCAGTCTTGATACTTGTAATATATTGAAAATTCCAAATGATTTTGTTAAATTACCTGTATTTAGTACAATCCAAATTAATATATAATAATTATAGTAGCTATTCCGTGAATCTTAGTCTGCGTGACACAATGCATTATGATGTAGATACACTTGGTACCTACCTACTCTAAATGATGACCCATGTTATAAATCGATCCCCATATCAAAATTTAAGCCATTCTGTTTAGTTACTTTCAAGTTATATGATAGATTCGACACATTACCAAGTTAGCCTTAACTTTTTACATACATACATATCGATACCTTTAGGCTCAAAGGGCGTAAACGCCAAATTGCCATTTTACAGGAGAAGCAAAAAACAAAACTATTTTAGAAAAAAAATCATAACTTCTTTGTTTTTTGGCAGAATAACTTAAATTTTGGCCAACGTACTTGAATTTTTAAGATAAACATTTTGAATATCAATCATTTAGGATAAATGAATAAATAAAGAAAAAGGGTGTGTTATACTCCCTTAACTTTTTGAAATAATGGCGTTTACGTCCTTAAACTTCACATAATATGCAAAGAATGTAGGGAGTATTGGTTACTAAACGTTTGAGTTTTGGTCTAAATGGGGCGTATATCACAATTACCATAGTTATAATCGGTCTTATAAACTCATTCATAACAAAGGCAATGCTCTGAATGGGTGTATAATACACCGTGGGATTCAAAAAATACTTACAATCAATTAAAGGGTTGCTGCTTTTATTTAAAAAAAAAAGTCTACACTGACTATGCTGTTGCTGATTATATTTTTATTTTATGTCTAGGGATAAAAATAATGTTAATGGCGTTATTGGACATTTAACCTACCACCAAAACCCAGATTAAAATGCGATATGAAACCAGTAAAACAAACAACAATTCATCATAAATTAAGAGTCAAACTCTTGTCGGCGTAACTGATGAATGTAACTGTCTCCATCTAACTCTGTCTTAAGCCACCTCCTTGACTTCCTTGTACGACACAACGTCTACTTTATCTTTTATTTGTTTCATGTTCAACTTCCTCTAGGTCTCCCTCTTCCTCGTTTTCCTTTACTCCTTTTTTCATTCACTCTTTTAAGCACTTCTTCATTTGTGATATTTTTTGTCCAACTTATCTTCTCCATTCTTCTTCAACTCCACATTTCAAAGGCTTCCAATATCTCTCTGTCCTTTCTCGTCATGGTCCACGCCTGACACCCATATAATGCTATACTCCACATAAAAGTTTTGATGAGCTTCTTACAAACAACAATATATAATGACAACATCTTTTATATATATATATATATATATATATATATATATATATATATATTTCTTTCAATAATATCCTCTAGACGCAATGAGATACATTTACTCTCATTTAGTATTATTTTTCCTTATAATTACCAACACATACATATTAACTACTACTTAAATCAAATGTAATAGTATGCTTTCAGAAGACTAATAATCACAAATCTTTATCTTTTGTTTTTTATAAAACCTATAGACACAACATAAGATCTTGACTCTCACATAGCATTTCTTTCTTTTTATAATTACCAACATATAATTATGTAGATATTAATTACATACTAAATGGAATAGAAGACTTTTCAAATGCTTAATCATTAAATTAAATTTATGTTTAAAACGCACAGAACCAAAAAATATAACTGTGCGTACTGTAATTTAAAAATATCGACTGAAATTGAACGTACATTTATTCACAATGTCACCCATTTTTATCACATTATCTGTCTATACTTTTCATTTCACACTTGCAAAATACGCCAGCATTCAGGTAAGAATACATAGATTTATAATGATGGTCATTCGGTTCTATACTGTAGGTTTACTAACACAATAACAGTTTTGCAATAATAAAATAACTTAGCGAGCCTAAAAGCCATAATTTGTATATTTGTTGGGGCGTATAAGTCAAAAAGTTTTGTTATCATAGGGCGTAAGAGGCAAAACATTACACAATTCCGCGGCGTATACAAGAACCTTATTAATAACCAGTTAAAGTACTAATACGATACGCCTTAAAATAAACAGATACCAGCATAGAAATAAACATCTTTAACCGATTTACAGTACCAGACTCATTCAATAAATGCTCCGAAAACAGAGTTTTGGTCGGAGCTCTAAAAATCCTATCCCACGATTGATTGACATATTTTACGTCCACTTTTCATCATCGCACCGCTCGCCACCGACTGGGCGCTCATCCTCACACCTTGCAACCTAAATGGTCGCGCACCATGCGGTTTCAGAGGAACTTCCTCCCGCGGACGGTCCGTCTGTGGAATGAGCTCCCTGCCGAGGTTTTCCCGTTGGACTACAGTATGGGGTTCTTCAAAAGAGGAGTGTACAAGTTCTTATTGGGTCGGCAACGCGCATGTGACACCCCTGGGGTTGCAAGCGCCCATAGGCTACGGTGACTGCTTTCCATCAGGCTGGCCGTATGCTTGTTTGCCACCGACGTGGTATAAAAAAAAAAAAAAACATTAATTTATCAAACATATTGCGAAAACACAAATCAAATTATTTATTAATTAAATATTTTGATTTGTACTTTTAATTTTTCTCCAGTAGTCACACTACTTAGTACTATATAAATTATAAATATTAGATGTCATATACCATCTCACCTCGGAAATAGGTGATCTTGGTCGTTTTTCTTTGGTATATGACATCTAATATTTATAATTAATTTATCACATTAACTATACAGTTTCATTTCAATGAGTACCAACTAATCGCGGTAATCGAAGATTATCACATTACCTACTTAACAATATCGATACCTTTAGGCTCAAAGGGCGTAAACGCCAAATTGCCACTTTACAGGAGAAGCAAAAAACCAAAACTATTTTATAAAAAAAATCATAACTTCTTTGTTTTTTGGCAGAATAACTTAAATTTTGGCCAACGTACTTGAATTTTTAAGATAAATATTTTGAATATCAATAATTTAGGATAAATGAATAAATAAAGAAAAAGGGTGTGTTGTACTCCCTTAACTTTTTGAAATAATGGCGTTTACGCCCTTAAACTTCACATAATATGCAAAGAATGTAGGGAGTATTGGTTACTAAACGTTTGAGTTTTGGTCTAAATGGGGCGTATATCACAAATACCATAGTTATAATCGGTCTTATAAACTTATTTATAACATAGGCAATGCTCTGAATGGGTGTATAATACACCGTGGGATTCAAAAAATACTTACAATCAATTAAAAGGTTGCTGCTTTTATTTAAAAAAAAAAGTCTACACTGACTATGCTGTTGCTGATTATATTTTTATTTTATGTCTAGGGATAAAAATAATGTTAATGGCGTTATTGGACAATTAACCTACCACCAAAACCCAGATTAAAATGCCTTATGAAACCAGTAAAACAAACAACAATTCATCATAAATTTTAGAGCCAAACTCTTGTCGGCGTAACTGATGAACGTAACTGTCTCCATCTAACTCTGTCTAAAGCCACCTCCTTGACTTCCTTGTACGACACAACATCTACTTGCTCTTTTATTTGTTTCATGTAACTTCCTCTAGGTCTCCCTCTTCCTCGTTTTCCTTCAGTCCTTCCTTCTATTATGTTTTTTTATCAAAGCGTCATGTCGTATAAGGAGACCAAACATTTTCCCTCTCGTATTTTCTATTATCTTTAGCAAACTCCTTTTTTCGTTCACTCTTTTAAGCACTTCTTCATTTGTGACATTTTTTGTCCAACTTGTCTTCTCCATTCTTCTCTAGCTCCACATTTCAAAGGCTCCCAGTATCTCTCTGTCCTTTTTCGTCATGGTCCACGCCTGACACCCATATAATGCTATACTCCAGATGAAAGTTTTGATGAGCTTCTTATAAACAACAATTAATAATGACAACATCTAATTATTATATATATATTTCTTTCAATAATATCCTCTAGACGCAATGTAAGGTACAGTTACTCTCATTTAGTATTATTTTTCCTTAGAATTACCAACACATACATATTAATTACTAAATCAAATATAATAGCATGCTTTTAGAAGACTAATAATCACAAATCTTTATCTTTTGTATTTTATAAAACCTATAGACACAATTTAAGATCTTTTACTCTCACATAGCATTTCTTTCTTTTTATAATTACCAACATATAATTATGTAGATATTAATTACATACTAAATGGAGTAGAAGACTTTTCAAATACTTAATCATTAAATTAAATTAATATTTGAAACGCACAGAACCAAAAAATATAACTGTGCATACTGTAAATTTAAAATGTCGACTGAAATCGAACGTAAACTTATACACGATGTCACCCATTTTTATCACATTATCTGTCTATAATTTTCATTTCACACTTGCAACATACGCCAGTATATAGAGAAGTACCTATACATAGATTTAGAATGATGGTCATTCCGTTTTATACTGTAGGTTTACTAACACAAGAACTGTTCATTCTTACTTTATAATTTGATAATGACAATGAATCATTACTATCGTATAGGTAAACAGTACGTAAGCAGCTTTGCAATAATAAAATAACTAAGCGAGCCTAAAAGCCATAATTTGTATATTTCTTGGGGCGTATAAGTCAAAAAGTTTTGATATCATTGGGCGTAAAAAGCAAAAAAAATATGTAATGACACAATTCCGCGGAGTACACACAGACCTTATTAATAACCAGTTAAAGTACTAATGCGATATGCCTTAAAATAAACAGATACCAGCATAGAAATAAACATCTTTAACCGATTTACAGTACCGGACTCATTCAATAAAAGCTCCGAAAACCGAGTTTTGGTCGGAGCTCTAAAAAACCTATCCCATGACATTAACATTGATTGACATATTTTACATTAATTTATCACATAAACTGTACAGTTTCATTTCGATGAGTACCAACTAATCGCGGTAATCGAAAATTATCACATTACCTACTTAACAATATTGTGAAAAAGACTTACCTATTATTTCGTAAGAGATATTTCGTAGAGAATAATTCATCCAATCTAAACGATAAAATCTGTACTAACATCTACATATTATTATTATTAGCTACCGTTTAGATAACATCTTATCGCTGACATTATGTGCAAGTAGGTATTGTCACATCAAAGTGGATAATGAGTTTATTAAAATAACTATTTTATAAACGCACCATCCCGAATACCATCCATGTAAATAAATACCTTCTAATAATTATTATACTAAAAAATAGGTAATTCTAATACAAACTTATCAACTTACCTTAGAAACAAACGACGACGGGCAGCTAACATCATTCTCATCAGCTCACATCTTTTCGTCGCATGAATACTATCTCGCTTGCACATAGGGCTATCAGCGAGGCGCAGCATGGGCGTATGAGTCATTTTAAAATTTACAATGCAAGGATACGGGCGTATGAACCTAATTTAGCCTACTAGAGTCATACTACCTAAATTAAGTAGCATAATTTCCACGTCGTATGAGCTTGTTTAGTTTTGTATGATAAACATTTTATAACAACTTGGTTATAAGACCTCTTTATTATTTTTTTATTACTGAACTTATTACCTAAATAAACAAAAAATTGTGTAAATGTTTCAAATACGCCTCTTGCTTTTAAAAAATCTCCTAGAAATACGTGGGTCGTATATGCCCTAAATTGTCGAATTTCGTAGTTTTAACTATACATATCGATAGAGAAAAAAAAACTGAACAAAACTGCATTAAAAACTCATTTTGGCCAAAATGGCGTTTACGCCCTTTGAGCCTAAAGGTATCGATATTGTGAAAAAAGACTTACCTATTATTTTGTAAGAGTTAATAACCAATAATTCATCCAATCTAAATGATAGAATCTGTACTAACATCTACATATTATTATTATTAGCTACCGTTTAGACAACTACTTATCGCTGACATTATGTACCGGTAGGTATTGTTACATGAAAGTGGGTAATGAGTTTATTAAAATAACTATTTTATAAACGCACCTTCCCGAATCCCATCCATGTAAATAAACACCTTCTTATAATTATTATACCTACTAAATAATAGGTAAGTCTAATACAAACTTATCAACTTACCTTAGAAACAAACGACAACGGGCAGCTAACATCACTCTCATTTCAGCTCACATCTGTTCGTCGCATGAATACTATCTCGCTTGCACATAGGGCTATCAGCGAGGCGCAGCATGCCTACTACGTTAGGGCGTATGAGTCATTTTAAAATTTACAATTCAAGGATAAAGGATACGGGCGTATGAACCTAATTTAGCCTACTAGAGTCATACTTACCTAAATTAAGTAGCATAATTTCTACGTCGTATGAGTTTGTTTAGTTTTGTATGATAAACATTTTATAACAACTTGGTTATAAGACCTCTTTATTTTTTTGATTACTGAACTTATTACCTAAATAAACAAAAAAATGTGTAAATGTGTCAAATACACCCCTTGCTTTTAAAAAATCTCCTAGAAATACGTGGGTCGTATATGCCCTAAATTGTCGAATTTCGTTGTTTTAACTATACATTACATATCGATAGAGAAAAAAAAAACTGAACAAAACTGCATTAAAAACTCATTTTTGACCAAAATGGCGTTTACGCCCTTTGAGCCTAAAGGTATCGATATGTATAAAGACCATAATGATATGAAGAACCGAAAAACAGACTGATTTTCACATTTGGATGTAATATTATTATATGTGATTAGTAAATTGTATCATCGCAGAATGGATGTAATCATAATTAACACTACCAGGCTATAGAAAAATATGTAGATAAATAAAATAATATACACACCGGACGAATTAGCGGAACGCTTAACAAGGGCAGTTTGTCAAATGTTAAGCAAATTCTGCCGGTGTGTGTATTTTTAATAAATAAGAAACTAAACAATTAAACTTTTTATTCAAATTAATGAAAGTCAGACTCTAAAAAATCATACAATGATTCATTTGAGCTATACATATATTTGTGTCATTATCACTGCCAAAACTGATATAAACTCATCCAATGCATTTTTTGTGACATTGTCTCTTTCTCTGCACTTATCCTCCACTTAAATGACATGGTCAGTCATTGTTTTCCAATCTGAGGCAGTTATACTCGCGAACTTCTTGCTTCTCCAACTCGCGTAACTTTTCTGCCGTATTTATGACAGCGTTAACTAACTCCTTCAACATCTCCCAGTCCTACTGGCAAAAAAATTAAATAAATGACCATATTAAATGAACCTAACATAACTACAAACGCAGATTTATTATAGCCGATAGTATATTAAATAATGAGTACGAGAAAATTTATTGAATAAAGGTGAGTATCAAAATTACATTTCGTGCTCACCGTACTCACATATCGTGTGTAAACACTCTTGTTTTTCCTTATAAGCAATGTTTCTCTCTTCTTGATTTTATTTATATTTACTTATTACAGTATGCAGCAGCTTACGGACATTACTTATTCATAGTTTTTTCATCATAAACACCTTAAAACGTTGTAATTGTGGAAAGCAAACAATGGATGTCAAGTCGAACGTATGACAGAATATCACGTTTGACAATTCAGTTTGTGATGCCATATAAAAAGTTCCGTAATAAACTCATTCTCATCTTTCGTTTGCCAGACTCTATTATAAATTCATAACGCGCGGAGTTGCATACAATTTAGCTGTTGACCACACATATCAGATTTTTTTCAGATTATTAACTTTTCAGATTGATCTGACATGCGTTATGAAATCATAATAATTTTCTGAACGCACGTCTTTTGTTTCCATACAGTATCGAGGACCAAAACACAAATTCTGATTCTGAATTCATAGACAAAACGTCGTTCTGTATGTCTAATTGTCTTTGCTTAGGTTGTCAATGTCACGATCACGTATTTGGCTTCAGACGTTTTCGCAAGACAACTGTCAAGTGTCAATCTGAAATCTGAATGTTAATTATGAATTCTTACTCTGATTCCGGATGTGAGAGGCAAGAGAACGGAATAAGATTACGAATTCATATTATGAATACTTACTCTGATTTCGTATGTATAAGGCCGGCCTAGATACCAAAGACCAGAATACTACCTACAATTGAATGACGAGCAAAGAATATAATACTCTAAAGAGAGTATAAAGATTAACGAGATAGGATATAACACAGATTAAATATGTCTATGGGATATAATATAAGACGGAAAATTGACAATTAATGACAAAGTGTCATAATAATAATCCGTCACATGACATATGCGGTTTATGTTCGGTTGCGATATTTAAAATGGCGCATGACTCATGAACCTACAATTTAAGTTAATATAGACTGTTACATCGTAGTTTTGGCCGTTACTTAGGTACTGTGGCTAATAGTTACGATTACTTACATTACATAGCGTATATTTTATAAATTAATGTTCATAGTTCTTAAGTAAAATTTTACGAATTATATTTCAGTCAACGGAGCCCAAAATAATACAAAGCAAGCAAGATGTTGAATTAAGCCTACAGTTTGTGGATCCAAATACAAGGGTTAATTTGGATCCGGAAAAGATGAAGTACCTAAATTGGGTCAAACTCCATACAAGAAATATATCTTCAAAAAATATATTCTATTCAATGGCTACATATTTAAATTACCAGCAGGTATTACGACGATACATCGATAAAGAATGAAAGAATTATTTTATTTTAAGATGAAATTGTAAGAAGGTTTTGTTTTCGCCATGTTGGTAACGGAACCCTTAATTCAGATAAGTACTGGGTTGGCCTAGGGTACTTCTCCCTGGTTTGACGTAGGTAAGGTACCTGGTACTCGTATCTACATAGGTACCCTCCGTACCTACATATGTCCCAAGTTACCCAAAAATTTGCTTATGACCTTGTGGTGACCTACCACACTAGCATGCATCTCGTGGGGGATTAACGCAACTTAAATGTGCGCACAAACTAAACTTTCGCGACAAATACGCAATAACGTTTCGGCCGGGAGTCCACCGCTCGGCAATTGGGGATTTTTCTGGACAAAATGTACGATTTTGTTCATGGGGCCCCAGCGCATATTGTTTGCCGAAATCTGGAAACTCCTGGTTACAACGAGAAAATCCCGCCAACATCCTCAATACTATGTCACAAGCGCCAATGTTACATTCAGGGTAGGTTAATTAGATTTAAGTTATGGATACCGGAAATTGTAAATAAATCTTTATATTATTAATAAAATATTGTTGTTGTTGTATTCTGGTCATTTTTCCGCAACTCGACATCAAACGTGCCTATTTTGCGTGGTCCCAACGCTGGCCTAGTATTTGTTGGGGACTTCACAATTTCACATTCACCCTTGAATTTCTTCGCAGGTGCATGCAGGTTTCCTCACGATGTTTTCCTTCACCGCAAAGCACTTGTGAATATCAAATGATATTTCGTACATAAGTTTTTGTTATTTACACATATGTATTATTTCCCTCATGGTCAGGTCATCTAAAAAGCACAACGCCTAAGTAGCAAAATGCCTAAAACGAATGTCTAAGAAGCTTTATACCTTAGAAGCAAAATGCATTACAATCATAATGCCTAAGACTTAAATCATCTAAACCGTAAAATGTCTGAGTAGCAAAGTCACAAAATATGCTGTTGCCTAATCTATGTAATGTCTAATACGCAGAATATCTGAATGGCAATATACTTCAAATTTAATTTACCTAAATTGTAGAATATCTTATAAGCAATTTTCCTGTTACTATACACCCTTAAGTCATACTGCCTAGTGCCGAAACTGGAACCTGCGCCATGCCTGGATTACAAATGAACTACATTTTACAAACAGACGAAGTGCTTTCCACCTTGTTGAAGGTGGCGAACTTAATGCCTTTAGGCATTTTCTAACAGTCAACTATTTGCATTGGGCCAAACAGAAATATAATTGGCGCGGATATGAAAAATAAAGGAATTTACTTAAAAAAACAAATACATATATGTATAATATTCATAATTTACACAAAATAATACATATACTTGTACAGTCACGTTTATAAATATACATGTATAGTATAAGTACACTTCGGAACTTATTACTGGGGCAGATAGTTCAAAAGTGAATACAGGTGTAAACAACTATTTATGTAGCTGACCATACATACTATACTACTATACAGTGTACAAACTTTTGATAGACCCTGGAGGGCTTAAATCCTTAAGTTAGCTTGTTTTACTTAAAGGAAACATTCCCTTATTATTAAAAAGAAATAAAACTGCATTCAAAAAACCTTTAAAAAGTCATTTGTATAACCTGGGAATAGAAACAGGTAAAAATTAAGACAATTAACACTTGCTAATTTATTCCATCAATCGGCCCATTAAAAGTTTCCACGCTGTACTACACAGTACTACACACTATGATAAGAACACAATCTGACAAAGTCATGGGTTAGTACTAGTCAGTTAGTATTAATACTTCTTATTGAATACAATCTCTTCTTTATCTAAAAGCACTGGCTGTTGAATGTCAAGTGTCATGAATCATATTCAGAATGTAACATTATTGTCATTGTACTTTCTGAGCTTCAGTCAACTACTATGCAACTACTATGTTTGGAACTAATGTCTAATATGAGTAAAGAACCAAGGAACAACGTGATTTCTTTTATTACTAGCCAAAAAGGTAAACAAGTGTTATTATGGAACGGTTACAGGCACAACTTAAATGTAACGAATAAGGATGGAACGACTCGCTGGCGTTGTTCTCGCAGAGAATGTAACGCATCAGTGAAAATTGATGGCGAAAGAAAGAAAGTAATGGACCACAGCAAACACTCGTGTATGAGATGTGAAGCTCAAAATGAAATTGACATTTTAGTAGACAAATGTAAAATAGATGTTTGCACTAGCGGTGCACCAGTACAGGAAATTTTTGAATCCAACTTTGAACATCTTGACCCTTTGTCGGAAACAGTTGAAAAGATGCCATTGTTTACATCAAAAAAAGATTCTCTTTACAGAGCGAGGCGTAAACATTTGAATGTGAAATGTACTGAAACAAGAAATTTGCGTGATGTCCAAGTACCTGAAATTATAGCCGAAGACTTTCTGGTGGCTAACGATGGTAGTGAAGATAAGATACTTATATTTTCTACAAAGTTAACCAGAAACACACTGAAGCATATATCAAGCAAATCTCCTAAGTTTTACGGCGACGGCACGTTTAAAAGGACACCTGTGCCGTTTTTTCAACTATTTTCACTACACGTTGATTTGAATACTGGCGACGATGGCACCTCACTTCGTGTATTACCAGTGATATATGCTCTTCTCCCTAATAAAACCCAAGAGACATACGTACGGCTGTTTCAGTTAATCAAAGATAAATTTAATTTTGAAATTAACCATTACATGTGTGATTTTGAAATCGGTCAAATGAATGGGATGAAAGCTGTTTTTCCAGACTGTAAAGTTACGGGGTGTTACTATCACTACAGCAAGGCAGTGTGGAAGAAAGCCAAAAAAATAAAACTTACTGAGACCTATGAAGGATGCCACATAACAAGATTGGCGGCTAGTTTACCGTTGCTGCCGCCGGATCATATTCAAGATGGTTGGTTTGCTATTAAAGAGGAATGCAACAGTTCTGATGAAGAGACAGATTTCATAGAGTATTTTGAATCTCAATGGGTAAAACTTTTACCACAAATAATCAGTTGTGCAGGTGAGAAACAGAGAACGAATAATAGTATTGAGGGATGGCATCGTAGAATAAATGCACGCATTCCGTCTAAACCAACACTGATATTATTTTTCGTGAAATTGAAAAAAGAAGCCCTCTGGCAACATTTCAAAATAAGACAAATGTCATTTGAGATTAAACGCGATCAGAAGGACATTAAGTTTGATAAAATGTATACAAATGAGTTGAAGTCACTAAATGAGGGTAAAATCTCTGTGCTGGCGTTTCTCAAGAAAATATGTCAATGTAAAAGGCTTTTAGGTTGGAGCAAATGAATTAATTGAAGTGTTTAGTTATTATGCAAGAAAGTTTAAGTTCCTCTAGTTTTATTGGTTTTGTTATTTTTAGTCAAGGTAACAGCTTTTTTGTTTAAGAAAAACATTATATAAATTATTTAAAATAAATGTTAAGGCACAGATTATTATTAAACGGCTATGCCAAAACTTGAATATTATTTGTTGTTTATTTTTTCTACCTCAGAAAAATTACAGATTAAGCAAATGAGTTGTTTTCATCCCTCTTTTGCTTATTGAAATTTTCATAACGCATTCACTGCCACCAACGCATATATGCGTTTTCTATACTTTCACCCAGTGCCTTCAACGCACAAACGCGTCTATAATAATGTGTGCCTTCGGGGCACAGGTGAGTCTTGAATATGTATGTTAATATCAATTTATAGACTCCTATGTGTGTCGGTGGCACTGAGCATTAGTTGGTTGACTTATATGTGCGTTCAGGGCACGCAGCAAAGTGTGGCACCAGGCGAATGACCATTGAAAAACATGAGGCTAGCAGTGAATGCGTTAAAATTAACGACATTTCCAGATTGAGTTTTTGTCATGACTAAGGTAAGGGAAGGTTACCAAAATGCAAACCATGTCTAACAAGACATAATGCATTTCAGGCATTTTGCTACTAGGACCTAATGCGATTTAGGTAAATCAAAACAGTAGACATGGTGCATTTCAGGCATTTTGCTACTAGGACCTAATGCGATTTAGCTAAATCAAAACAGTAGACATGGAGCATTTCAGGCATTTTGCTACTACGACCTAATGCGATTTAGGTAATTAAAAAAGCAGACATGGTACGTTTCAGGTTTTTTTCTACCTAGCCATTGTGCGTTGTAGGACTTTTACTACTTAGGCCTATTGCTTTTTAGATGACCTGATCATGAGGGTATTATTTCAGCGTGCGTAGCACACAAATGCAAATAAAGAAGATGTTGGACTAGGTAGGTATATGTCCGCCAACCCGCTTTTTGCCGTTGGGCAGTTTAAAACGCCCAACGGTAAAGAGCACTTTGAAAGAGAGTGGAGTAGACTACAAGGGCTCCTAGCGAAAATTAGGCCCTTCAAGACAGTGGATCAGTGAAAGCATATAAGTGTGGACTTATCGTTTATCTGCCACTTTTTGTTACTTAAGATACACGGAGAATAAGTCATATGACTTATTCTCCGTCGCCTCTTTCCGATCGTAGGTACATTGTTATGTTTCCAACTGAAAATTAATAAAAAACGTTGTCTGTGATGTTTTTGGAAGTACTCCATATATTTATTAGTTTTCCCCACACCAGCTCGGAAACACCTACTGCCCTCACTAATTTCAGTGAGGGAAGTTGCATTTTAATCACTTGTGAGGGAAGTAAATTGACAGATGAACTGTGAAACGTCCAAAACCATGGAACGTCAAACGCTGGTATGGCTATGATTCGCTGATTATTTTTTGAGGGACACCATGAAAATTTTATCATACACCAGATTATTTCATTTATTCAAGATAATAAATTAGATTTTTAGTATTTCATAAAAACCTATCGCAAAATCTTATCATATTGGACAAAAACCTGATAGTATACTTTTACATTCAGAACGCAACCCGCTAACACTGACGTCTTGTACGTCAATGTTGCCAATTTATAAAAAAATACTCGAATGTACAATTTTGTAAGGAAAGTTTCCTATGTAATATCTTACTAAAAAGTAGGCAATTTAAGTTTACCTCAGACTTTTTTTTATTATTTATGTTTTATCTGCCGGATACAGATTTTATACTTAAACATCATAGAAATTTTGACAATTTAATTAATGTAGGTACGTCTTATTGTAATTATAAAAAAAAATCTAGTCACATAGACCTAGTCATTTTCCAAATTAAGTTAAACTTAAAAGTCTAAAATATAAGAAAAAAATTCCAATTTGTACAAGTTACAACATTCATTGATCTCATAACTATTATATTGATATTATAGTATGTTAAGATAAATTTTTATTTCATAAAATCTTATGCTAGTTGTACATATAAAGTGGTAATAAAATTAATATATGTACTATAGTCGCATATAACTACTATTATAGTATGTTGCTGTAGTTAAATACTAAAAAAAATATAGTACTAGAACATAACTAGGGTGATGGCACCAGTCATGGACATTGAACCAGTTATGGACATATTTTTCTGTTACTCAAAATATTAAGCAAACGTTACTTAATTTTTTAACAAGCAACACTTAGCCATAGCCCATAGACCCTTAAGCTGTCATAATGACAACGTCACATGAATCGGCCGTTTCCTTTCAAAATGATGGCCAAGTGAAATGTAGCTGCTCGGCGTATTACTTTTAAAATCCAGTTTTATTACCAAAATCGTTAAGGAGGTAAGTAGATATTTTTACATTTTATCTACACAAATATCGTTAAGTGCTCTAAACGCGTTCAGAAACAATAGACAATGACCAGCATTACCCACCATCAGAACTTGGCACATACATAAAGTTAACATTATATACGATTTTTCCGGAGGTTATGAGTTTTAAATTTGGAACAGCTGTCAGATTCAAGTGGGGTGTCTATTCTGGTATCTATAGATATTCAGCCAGTCATCGACACAAAAAGTTAATTCAGTATATTTTTTAGTTACAATCGGACGATATTTTCATATCGAGTGACACAAGATTAGGGACATCACTCGATTGTCTATGATTTAAAAAAAAATTACAGAGATTCAAATCGCTGCCATTCCGAGCTGCTGTCTTTTGTTTGTTGGCTTACTACTACAAGTGAACAATTGTGAAAAAAATTGAATACTTTGTGATAATACTGATAATTACTTGATAATGAATGGCAGTGACTCGGATAACGATATGAGCACTCCGCCGGACATATTCCATGCAGCTATGACCGCAACTAACAACCTGTTGCCGCAAAAGTAGAGAGCCAAGTATGAGAAAGCTTTGTTTCTGAACGCGTCTTAGAGCACTTATGATATGTGTGTAGATAAAGTAGTGTATGCAACTATACGTAATCAGGCATTACAACACTCGTGTGCTATTATGAAACTCACCTTCGGTTCGTTTCATAAACCCACACTCGAGTTGTAATGCCCCTTATTACGTACGGTTGCATAAACTACTATTGTGTTGTTAGTGTTGTGGTATATGAATATGTGTTATAAGTTTAAAGAATAGAATGGAATGAAGGGGCAAATGAGCTTATTGTAGTATGGCAATGCTAGGTGTTTCTTTTTTTGTTTGACGTTGTTCATTACTGGTTTTGATATGTCATGAAATCCTATAATGGACACGTGTCCAAAGTTATTGTTTTTAACTTTTTTTATTTTATCGATTATACTTATTTCTTTTGTGGTGCTAAATAAAACTACGTAAATGGTTTTGAGATTGGTATTTATTTTCCAATAATGGACAACGTGTCCAAGACTGGATATTTGAAGGTGTTCATAATTGGTGTTCTATGTTTTATCTTAGATGCCGCCAAAGAAAAATTATACACCTGAGCAAACGGGTCAGGCTAAAATGTGAATAATTATACGAATGAAAC
>JALPQI010007595.1:0-51025 GCA_025490895.1 Thaumatotibia leucotreta | reverse complement strand
TTTTTTTTAAAACAATTGTATGGAAAAAAAATATCGCGACGTCGGAGATCTTACTGAAAGAAGACATTATTTCGATTTACAAAAAGAAGTTGAATTGCATTTTGAATTATTTCATGGTTAACCCGGGAATCGAACCCGCTACATTCGAATCGGGAATCGAACCCGCTAATGTATGATATCACATAGCTAAAATTCATTGGCCGTGTGGTGACGGCAGTAAGAATACATTTGTCACCACCCCAACTCCTCCTGCGGGTGTCGTAAGAGTCGACTAAGGGATTGAAGTGTCACTGACCATTATTTGATAAAAGATTGATGATGGGCAGCAGCGTCATCATAGTGGACACATTACTGCGATCGCCAATCCGCTTGCCCAGCGTGGCGATTATAGGCATGTGCCTCCTAATGCGTCCACACGCGTAATTAAAAGGAGAGGCCTAAGTCCAGCAGTAGACTGTCATAGGCTGATGATGATGATATGATGATAAAATGCATAACTCCTGAACTATTATAGATAGTCTTCTAGAAAGGTTCAAAATGGCGTTAAAATCCTAAAACCAAAAAAATCACATACCAACTTTTGTAGCTGTGCCTACGTTATGTACATACGTATGCTTACAAATATTGCAACGATTAATTGAACCAGATTTTGGTGGGCCGATTGTGGTGAGAGGAGAAGTATGCTTACTTAACTTCGATAACAATACAATAGATGAACCTGACCTGATGAAGAATTGATAGGGCCAATTGAGCTGAAGTTTAGTATGCCTTTGGTGACAAAACTACTATAAGGTGTAATAGTGCGGGTTTGATGAGGAGTTGGAGGACGATCATAATATACTGTATGAGTATTACACCTTATTGTAGTTTTGTTCGGTTCATTCTTAGAAATCGATGACTAGCAGAAAGCTGTATCCTTACACATTGTCTGAGGCGGTTTCATTTGCCAGAGGAATTCCGTTGTTTAGGTTTGCCTCATTTAATGGGGTAGACTCGTTGACTGTGTTTCATTAGTAGGATCGTCCATTAATTCTATAAAACATTTAAAAAAATTAATAGGACGTTTTAAAGTCACCATAGCCAAAATGACAAGAACGGAAACCTTATAGATTCGTCATGGCCGTCTGTCACAGACGATTTACTCTCAAACTGTAAGTACTACTAGAATAGGAGATCTGGCTACAGGAGTCATTCATAATAATTCCGCCAAAAACCAAGTACATTTTTTTTAGGTCATCTTCCGTGTTTTTTTAACATACTATAAGAGTATAGAAAAATCTAAGTTGATTTTTTGTTGATCCTGAACAGAAACAGGATCGATTGGCATCAAAAAAAGTTTTTTTAAAAAGGACAATTTTTTCGCAACCTGTATGATTTTTCCAAAATCAGTAAACGCCAATTTTCATTAATTTAAAATCGAGGAAGGTCTTATAAGACCATTTTCGCATAGCTACGTACTCTGGATCTGGTAGTTGCCCTCACTGACCCAAAAATAATTTCTACCCTGTCTACACCGTGTTTTTATTGATTTCCGTTAAATTAAAGGGAAGCTTATTTAGGTCAAAAATGATCTATTTCTCTAAGAAACTAGTGTCTTAACCAGGGATCGCAACCGGTAATCTGAACACAGGTTTTAAATAAGGTATTACCTGTAATAGCGACTTTCGCTACGTATATCGGTTAATGTCAAAATAGTGGTATAATCAATATTGGTATTCAAATATATTAGAGGTTTAGCTATTTGACAGCAATACCTGTATAATGAGATTTACCCCTAAACACGATTACCGGTATTAACTGTCAATGTCAGTTCTGTCAGGCCAAGAAGTTGTTCTAATATGTTGATATTATTCTCTTAAGATTATTATGACAAAAAGGCCAACCTGAATATAATCATAACCCGAAAGAAATTTGATTCCATTAAGTTAAGGTTTAAGTTACTTAAAACAATGAGGGTTTCCTTAGCTTTTGCAGGTCAGTGTAAATCGTTTATGATGATAAAACTGGACAGCAAGTTTTCGAGTGTTATCGCCTTTATTCGAGTTTCAATCTTATAAACGAAGGATAAAGAAAGATCTTACGGACTGTTACATCATAATCAGTGACATTCTTTTCGATTTACACTGTGCTAATGCATGCATATGTTTTCGTTTAGTTATACACGTTTTGGCAAACGACCCTTTAATCTAGTTTATTATTAAAATTACATGAGCCTTGTATTTTTCCTATAACCTCCTGCCGCCCAGACCATAAAATTTGCCTGAAAATTTTGAATTAATAATGTAGGAAATAGAAAAGAATTTCTTTTGTTTAAGGAGACCTTTTAATAGGCCTCTGGGCGGGAGGAGGAATATATGTTTAATACCTAATTCAGAGTTTTCATACGATTTGCTCAGCATCCAACTCACACATGTACAGTGTTTTTCTGGTTCTAGTAGCAGACAAATTTACCCAACTTGACAAAACTTCGATCGAGTTCATAAATATAAGAGCTAATCCAAGTATTCAAAAATAAATGAGCATAGAAAGATACATATGCATTTGAACAGATTAACCAATCAAAAAAACATATTACCTGTCATATTTATCTGAGCATATCTCACATAAATATGTAAGCAACTGAAAAGTCATAAATATCTGTACTAATATTTTTCAAAACTATATTGCTGTTACCAAACTGAAACTCAAGAAATATCTACGCAAAACTTTTTCCGTATATTTTGACAATCATCGAAAAGAGTACCGTACTGTCAAATCATACTTTTGTCTCTTTCACTTTACGTGTGACGTCATAGAAGTGTCATTAGTATTTGCTTGCGGCTTTTTACCCATATTTGCCGTTTTATATTTTTGATTGACTTAAAAGAGGTTGTTATCAACTTTATTGACTGACCACTTACAAATTTATAAATGATATTGGTACTTTATTTCCTGCCGTGTATAGTAAGTGTAAGATTAAGTAAAAATTTCAATGACACATTTTCAATAATTAATTATTTTAATTAGGGGGCTATCAAATAATTCTGTCATCTGTCAAATAAAAACGCACATAGCATTTTGACATTACATGTACCTATCTGGCCTACTCCAATGAAGGCGTCTTAGAGTGCTGACAGAGACAGAAATTTGCGGGATTTCGAAGTTCGCGGTAGGGCCGCTGTACCAACATTTGTTACATCCACATAGGTACGTAAAATTTATAAAATGTATTGTGGATTTTGGCGTGATTTCTGTATGAAACGAAGTTTTTCTATTGTTATTTTATGTTTCACAAATAAATATTCGATAGGAAGTAAATGCGCTTATATTTATTTAGTGATAGTGCATACTCTATTAGTCTAGGGCGTTTGTTTATTGTATGAAAAGATGTAGAGCCATTTTAAATTATTGGTTTTGTTTGGCTCATTGTGTTTATTGCTTGGCCCTTTTGAGCATTTAAAAAGTTTAATGCAGCGGAATAAAATGGATTCTCAAACATTTTTTATTTTAATCTTATGAGTAAAATGACCAGAGCTTTAACTTTTATTTTTGAAAAAAAAACAAAATGAAGTAAATGCGGCCTTTTTCCAGCATGTTTGAGAAAAAACTATTTAGTCATAGTGTGTACTTGACATCTTATCTATCAAACAAAAGTCAGGAATACCGGTATTAAATAGAGGTATTTAATATCGTTAATAGTGAATAAGACAAAAGCGGAATGACAGCATTACCTCTATTTCGAATACAGGTATTGTTTTTTTAGCGGTAATCGTTTGACAGTTCTAATAGGGGTATTCAATAAAACCGGTTGTGCAATCCCTGGTCTTAACACTTACTGTCTTATTTTGACATGTGCCGTCACAGCAGCCGTCAGTCGCCCGACATCTTATTTTTAAGGTTCTCTCACACTTACCATTACCATTACAATTATTATTGTATGAAATAAAAACATTTTTTTTCGTAATTAACAAAAGCCGATATACCAGGCAACTTCTATTAATGTTCCAAGTGACCTGTCCAATTTAACGGAAATCAATAAAAACACGGTGTATATATTATCTATATAAAAAAATAATACTTATACTTGCAAATGGAAATATTAGGGGTTTATATACCTACCATTTGCGGGTTGTAACGCACATAGCTTATTTTCTTTCTTGGTATAAACGACGTCAGTGTTCGTTTATTTCTTTTGTTCCCCACTTGAACAAAGCTGAAAACTTAGGAAAAAAACTGTTAAAAAATTATAAGAAATTAGATTTCACTCAAGAAAGACCAACCGACCGAACGAAATAATAGTAAAGGGTCATTCCAGGAGAAATCAACAAATCGAGTGTGCTGCATGGTTTCTGATTTGAATGAAAAAAATTGAGGATGGCAGCATCATGGATCATGGTGGCAGACGTGCTGAACCATTGGACACATGAAGATTAATGATGAGCAGCAGCAGCACAGCATCGTCACAGTGGACAAATTACTGCGATCGCCAACCCTTTTGCCAGCGTGGTGATTATGGGCATTTACCTCCTAATGTCCAATACGCATAGTTAATAGGATCACCTTGTATATTATTCTATCCATTTATCGGCCTGATTAATATGTACACTATACAAAGTTGCAAATTTCTAATTCTAAGGGTCACTCAGTTATGCTGCGGACAGATAGACAGACGTAGCGAAAGTATAAGGGTTCCTAGTTTACTACGGAACCCTAAAATCTCGTGTCGATTTAAAACATTCCTTTCAGTCGTGTTTTCTTTTATCGCCAACCTTTACTTTTTTCACACTTGTATCGTAATGTCATCATTAGGGTTAGGAATTTGGTGGCATTTATGGAACAGAGCGTGGTGGAGTCGATGTTACAAATATTTTTTACTTGAATAAATGATTAACTTATAAAATAATAACGAAATAGTGTTTAGTTCAAGCTGGATTTATCAATGAATTTAAATAAATAACATGAATTTTGTTTTTGAGAATCTAGAAAAATGTTCATTTTCAATAAAAATGTTGATAAATGAGAAAATATAGGTTCTATATTCAAGGTTCTAGTTTTCTCGAAGCCCATAAATATTATATAATAATCATATTTAAGCTATATTATACAAAAAATATAGAACTTAATTTCATAGAAAGTCAAATATTAATACAATAAAATTGTTTAGTACTTAACCCTTAATAAGGCATCAGTCACACCTAAATTTCATTGGGTTTGACACATATTCATTGACAGAATAAGTTTCAAAATGAGGTGGTAAATATATTACCATTGCCCTATTAAGGGTTAAAATGGGCGAAACCCTGTTAAAAAAAATTATATATTATTTTAGATTAATTAATTACTCAATCAATCATAAACAATTTGAGCAACGACTCCACTGTCATCTGTTCACCTAATGCCACCAAAATTCCTAACCCTAGTCATCATCATCATCCATCATCATCTTCATCATATCAGCCGAAAGACTTCCACTGCTGAACATAGGCCTCTCCCAAAGATTGCCACAATGACCGATCCTGCGTTACCCGCATCCAGCGGACCCTGGGGCAAGATTTTTTTTTTGTGTTAAGCGGTTAATTCCGAAAACGTTAACTTACAAAAAAAACTCTCTTTTGTAACCCGAATTTTTCTTTTTTGGTGTGACTGATATGTAGGTATACCTGTACCAAATTGCAAATTTGTTATACTAACGGCCTATGATCTTTGCTGCGGACAGACAGACGGACAGACTGAAAGACGGACGGACGTTACCCTAAAAAGGTTGGAATTAATTTTGGGTCTATATCGGGTGGCATAATTTTTTTATTTCAAAAAAATTGTTGCATACCAACTTTACGCCGTAAAATTAATGGCCTCAACATCGTTGCACATATTTTAGTTTTGCTGAAATTGTTAATCCTAACTTGGTTGTTCCTAAATATCGTTTGTCCTAATGATTTTCGTGTCTAATGTGTATGTATCGAATAATAATTGTGCATAATTGTGATGATCCTACTATTTAATGTACTAAAACTAACTACCTTTAAAAAAATATTTTCCTTAAACTTAACCCCCCCTTAAACCACCCAACCCTGTTGTCCAAAGAATTTTAGTCATCAGTACGGATACGGACCTAGGAACCGGTCGACGAAGCCCCGCTGCGCGGGACTTCTATTCCTGATCTAAGGGATAAAAGGTACCTAATGAACCTATCCAGGTTAGAGTAAGGGAGGTACAGATTCATTATTTTCTAATACAGGGGGCTTCGCCCCCGAGCCCCCCTTGTGGGGCGCTTCGCTCTCCCGTTGCCCCTTTTTCGGGTTTACAAGAATGAGGATGGGTAAACAATTGATTAGCTTCGCTCTCCCGTCGCCCCTTTTTTGGGTTTACAAGAATGAGGATGGGTAAACAATTGATTAAAAATACTTAAGTATTTTATAGACTACGCCTTTCACTCCGCCCTATCCTAGAAACCTAACCATTCCAAGTCGGTTTTACCCTGGCTTATTACTTGAACATTATTTTAAACCATTCACCATATTGTTAATATGCTTTTCTAAATGAAATTTCAGACATAACAATTGTAGGCGCGAAGAAAATTGACAGTTGAGCAGTAGGAAAAACAATATTAATCACAATGAACATTATGATTATTAAGCTTTAGGTAATTCGACGTTCGAGTAATCAATATGAGGATAAATATAGTGTAGGTGTTTTAAATGTGTATGCGCAAAATAAAGTAGGCTATACGAGTATGCCATTTAACACTATGCCATACATTCTCGGCCAAAAAAAATTAGGACAATCGACATTATACAACACGACAGGCACCCCTTAATTTTATCTTAAAAATATACCTACTCTTCAGACAAAGTTTCGGTTCAAAGACATTTTTTTTTTGTACACTTGTATAACGATGAACACTGTCACCTGCGTCGAAAGTGTTAAAAGGGATAAATATTAAAAAAAAATTGAAATCGATTTGTCTTATTTTTTAATCAGCAGTTGGAATACGACGTATCAAGTCCCTATCTTTCAAATCACACTATTTCCATACAAACTTTCAACTACCTTTTACCACCTTTTCCCACTTTAGGGTTTAAATTTTATAAAATGGTTTCTTATTTTGTATACAAATAATTATATAAGTAACCTTCTGTAAAAATGCCATCTTTCTAGCCCTAGTAATTACACTAAATTTATAATCTACCTTAGTCTCCTTAAACAAAATCTACACCCCTACTTAACCCTCTCAATCATGGAATTTCCCTACTCTCTGGTATATTATTGCTTTTTTCGTATTTTACTTAGTAAATCTCCTACAATGTTTTAGGTATCCAATTGTAAATTTGCATTCCCTTGTTATAAAATACTTTTATAGGGATTATTATAGCTTTAAGTTAAACTTCAACCCAATAAAAATTCTAATCCCCTTTTAACCTTTAAGAAATGATTAAATTACATTTCTTGTACCCTTGTAAAATACCTTATTAATACTAAAGTGTCAAGTTTCTAAATTAAAATAAATTGAGATCCCACCTTTGCACTCTTATCTTACCAGAAAAAACAGCTTATACACGAAGTTTGACATTGTCATTCAAATGAACAATAAGTTGAGTCTCTAATTGTTTACATTTATTTTTACCAATATATAAAATACGCAGTAGAATGTCGAATTTACAAGAATATGTTTGTAATTTACCATTTTTGAAGTTACCTAGGTCACATAAACGTGTACGAGTATTTGCTCGTGCTATGATCAAAACATAGTATCTACCGAAAAAAGCAACATTATTATTAGGTACTTTGTTTGTGCAATATGCAACACGGAAGTTACCTCTTACCTACATGTATCCTAGGTACCTAATGTAGGCACGAGGTTAAATAAAATCATCAAAATGTATGCAAGGTACCTACATCATTTTTGCGTAAAGGTGCGTTCGAACTAAAAGAGCATTCGCTGTTCTAACCTCCCACTCTACGAAATTCGATCAGTACACAAAACGTGATTGGTTGATTTCGTAGAACAGGCGCTAGAATAGGGAATGATCTTTTGGTTTAAATGCACCATTACTATTAAGAACAGGAATTCCCTCGGTTTACCAAGGAGCAGTTCATGACAGCCTTCGTTACCCTTCTGCCACTGACGACGACGACTGCGACTGGTCTGGTGACGTGATATGATTAAATCTTGTTACCCACATTGTAATCCACACTCCTTTTTTTTACTTTAGAACAACCTGTTTATTAGCAGCTCCTGAGGTAATAAAAAACCGGCCAAGAGCATGTCGGCCCATGCTAGGGTTCCGTAGTTTTCGAATATCTCTCAAAATATTGACTTTAGAAAAAAACTTTGTTTGAAAATCCCTTATTTTTTTTCAAAGACCTCTTTAACGATATTCCACACTAATAGGATTACAGCAAATAAAAAAATCATTCACACTTCACCAGCTTTTTTTTAATGTTTATTTGACCACTTTGTCAGCATAATTAATATGTATACCTGTACCAAATTGCAGATTTCTAGTACAGTCGCAGACAAAATAACGGGTATACAAAAACGTTCAAAAATATGTCCCAGTGCACTCTAATTCTGTGTAATAAGAACGTCGTAACATATTTATGAACGGATTCTTTCGATACTTATTTTTGCACTTGACTGTACTAACGGCCACTGAGTTATGCAGCGGACAGACAGACGGACAGAGCAAAACTATAAGGGTTCCTAGTGTAGTACTACGGAACCCTAAGGAGGTACAATAGTATGAAACCTCTTTTAAAGAGTAGCTTACATAAATACTCTACATTTATCCGTTCCCTTAATTCCTTAAGGGTTAAGGGACCTACCATCTAACCTGGTTGTCAAAAACATGCTCCATAACTTACACAATCAATCAGATATATCTGCCAAAAGTGAAACACGTGTCGTTAAGGAGTTCCGTTCTGGTCTTTATCAGCAGTTCCACCTACTCACATTACAACGCATAAATGAAAATGCTTGATGTGTACAGTTACATACATACAAAACACCAAAGTGTTCCGAAGTTCCGTTCTAGCCTTAAGTAAGGAAGTATCACTTTTTGAAGGAAAATGGATGATTGGTTGGGTTGATAAATCTCAAAACGGTTTTATGTGTGCAACAACATCATCATCAACAACCTATATCAATACATTGCTAGACAAAGGCCTCTCCTATTACTTATGCGTATGGATGCATTAGGAGCTAAATGTAAATCGCCACTTCAATTCCTTTTTCGACTCTTGTGACACCCGCGGGAAGAATTGGGGTGGTGACAAATGTATTCTTACTGCCGTCACCACACGGTATTTGTGTACACAAACTATGTATCAGTAAATACTACTTACTTATATATAAAAAAATGTAAAGATTACTTACCACCACTTTACCACTCTACGTCCTGTTTAATATAGACTCTGAAACAACCAGTAATACGTCAAACGTTTATCTACCAAAAGAAACATCTCAGAAGATGAGAGAAATTGTTTCAGTTCAGTGGATAAAAATCTAAATGGTACACTATAAACAACTAGTATTAAAACTCTAAATGTCATACGAATAAATTTAACTGAGGGATCGAATGATGTTTACACTCACCACATTATTGTAAGATTTATTTTATTATATTTAAAGTATAATCAACGAGAAGAAAAAATATAGTAAGATGTTAGGTATATTTTATTTGAAACATCAATGACATCTGTCTTTTTTTCGTTGCCTAGCAACCAGGTCGTAATTGTACCTATAGGGCGGCCGGATTTAAAAAATTGCAAATAGGTGAATAGTGGTGCTCGCTTTATATCGTATATAAATATAAGCGTTTTTACTAAAGTTCTCAAAAATAATATAAACACTACAAGCTCACTTTATTCCACGGATACATATTAATACCAAAGGTACAGTTCGTGAAATATAAATTGGTAACTTTCTACCTACATTATAGTAAAAATAAACATTCAGTTTATATTTCTCGAACTATACAAATATTTCTCCAGTTGACAAACAAAAATAACAAATACGTACTCGAAATAAAGCTCGTATCTCAGTTCCGATTCAATACTGACGATACAAGGTTGCTAAGAGGAGTGATAGTTTTGGCTAGCAAATATATACAAAAGTGAAAAATTTATATCCAGCTGTGGCCATAAATGTATGCATATTATCTAATATTCAAATTGTTATTATACACAAGAATAAAGAAAATACAAATAAATAACTAGGAATGTATTGCAATCTACGAATTGAAACTAGTAGGTATACCTTTTGTGTCCGTATTGATAGAGTCCTGTGCCACTCAGCGAATCCTTCAGTATTTAAGTATCAGTAAAGCGTACGTGCCATTTCTAGAAAGAGAATATAAGTATAATATATAAATCATTCTAGTTTCAAACCAATAAGCTGCGTTTCTGAACTTATTTATATGCAGTTCAGCTTATTTTGTGTGCCGTAGCCGCAGTTTCCATGATACACTTTGTAGTTCGCGAGGATCTGGTTTTTAATGTTATACTGTAAGTATCATCATCAGCCTATGTTAGTTCAATGCTGGACGTAGGCCTCTCCTATTAACTATGCGTATAGACGCATTAGAAGGTAAATACCCATAATTGCCACGCTGGGCAAGCGGATTGGCGATCGCAGTAATGTGTCCACTAGGATGACGCTGCTGCCCATCATCAATTTTGTAGAATGGTCAGTGACACTTCAATCCCTTAGTCGACTCTTACGACACCCGCAGGAGTTGGGGTAGTGACAAATGTATTCTTACTGCCGTCACCACACGGCGTACGACTGTATGTATAACTTATTATAATAAATAAAAAATAATATATATAATATTTTCTTCGGTTACCGCGAGGATTACACATGAAATAAAACTATGAAAACAGTCATCCGCAGACCACGAAACCTGTAAAGTGTTCGAAACGTCGGAAAGAGGTTAAAATTAGTTAATATACGCGAATTTATCCTTTTTCATGTTTTTATTTCAAAAATAATTTACTTTCATTTACAATACTTTCTTACCAAGAAATCGCGGCCGTAGAAATCGCGGTGGCGATGAGCACAGATTTTATTCCACAAATCAACCATTAAATTAAAGACTCGAATCACTTTGAATATGTATACCTACTAATATAATTACATAACAAACATATTATATCTTTCTTATTATTGTTATAACTAAATTGACATCGTATCGTTTTGACTTATAGCCGTCACATGTGTTTTCAAATGACGTATTTTGCTGCCAGAGTACAGAAAATAAACTCCATTTCACCAAATCGTATCCGGAAACTTTTTTCATTTTTAATCGTTTTTGAGAATGTAACTTATACGTGTTCGGTAGTATTGAGTTTTATTTTGAATCAGTTGTTATAGTTTTCTTGTGTTCCGTCATAAAAATAACAAGAAACTTAAATAAACGATGGGGTTCGAAAGAATTTCTTCGTTCTGATTTTCCCTACTTATTTAAAGACACTTTGAGTACTGGCATCCCTTGACGTGTATGTATATGATTTTATGTCATTTTCAATGTCAAAAAGAGCTGTCAACGGGAGCGATTTGGCGTGCGTCTGACCCCGAGGAGGCGCTCGCGCCATCTGAGTCAAAAGAGAATTTTGACTCGTGTCGCCATTTGTATGGAGAATATACGTAATTTTAAATTAAGGATTAAATTTCTCCGTTGTCTTTATGAGGAAAAATATGAATATGCCCTGATGCACTAATTCAGTTATCTGGCTTTTAAATTAACATGAATATTTTATGCCCGTAAAAGAAAAATATGCATTGCGTCGTGTTCGAAAAATATGCATTTTTTTCATTTTTCGGTACATTTAGAGCCGATTTCTAGGAAATCCATGTAAATATAAAATATAATATCAATTGGAGCCTCTGCACCGGTTCTTTCTGAATAAGTTCATGTAAGAAATGTGTTTGTAGAGTTATATTTACTTAACAAATTCTTTGTTCGAAAATAGGTCTAAAACGACAAAATCGGGAATCCGACCCTTAAATAAAAATGAGATTCATAAACGTTCATATCATTTTCAAAGACCTTTCTATTAATACCCCACACGCTTATACAGTACATATCCCTTAGTTACATATATGGTGGGCCTCCACCCCAATGGTTTTTTTTACAATTTAGTATCATAATCCTGTAGCGGTTCATACAACACATATCCTTACCAAATTTCGTTACTGTAGCATTTATAGTTTCCGAGTAAATCGGCTGTGACAGACGGACAGACGGACATGACGAATCTATAAGGAATATGGGTCATTGTCAGTCCGAAAAACAAAAGTTGTCCACTCGGTGGTCAAAAGTTAACAGCTTTTATAAATCTATGTTACGATTTGATTGCATAGGGCTATAGACCGGGGAACCTACTTGTACAGTTAATAGTTTTACCCCAAAATTAGCACAGGAATTCCTTAACTTTAGGTATGTCGACCGAAAAGACGATAACCTAAATCTGACAATGACCCATATAGACCACATAAGCAAACTAACCTGAAGAGAAGTGGGTTCCTAGCATCCAGCAGTATGAGCACAATGTCAGCCTTCTCCAGGGTGCGCCATAACTGCTTCCACAGTTCCAAGTTACGCTCGTATGGTGTCAGTGCGGCGCCAAGCTTCGCCTGGAAACAAGTACGATTAAAAAAAATAAAAAAAATATCTTGGGACATCATACACAAATCGACCTAGTCCCACGGTAAGGTCAATAAAGTCTTGTGATGTGAGTGCCAAGCAACAATATTTATAATAGATAAATACCTAATAATATTTGTCAGCCTCCGTAGCCTAGTTGGTAGTGACTCTGCCTACGAAGCTGGAGGTTCCGGGTTCGAATCCCGGCGAGGGCAATATTTGTGTATTTATTTATCACAAATATATGTTCCTTGGTCAAGGCTGTCTATTATTGGCTGTCTTGGTCTATCTATTATATATATCGTCGCTTGGTACCTACATCACAAGCCTTAATTGAGCTTACCTGGGACCAAGTCGATTTGTGCAAGATGTCCCAAGATATTTATTTAAATACACAGCAACACCAAGGAACAACTATTTGTGATAAATAAATACACCAATATCCGATACAAAAACAGTTTTTCTCAAAATTGTGGTTTCATCAAAATTCTTTTTCATAAACAGAAGAGTCAAAAATTGCAAAAAAAAAATTATATATACACAATTGTGCGGGACAACCCATGTTATGCTCGCAATGGTCGGATAATGGCAGTGATAATACCTGCAAGTCGTTGAGATGGCGACGCCATTCAAGGAATGATTCTCGTTCTCTGTTGATTTGCTCCTCTGCAGTGATTCCTGGGCTCCAGGCAGGTCTACAAATTATTATAACATAGATATAGTATCCTAGAGGTTGCATGGGCATTTTCACTTCTAGGGATACCCGATTAGTGTGAGATTAAAAAGCTTAACAGCCCGGCCAGGACAGTGGTCTAAGGCGACCAGCGGCGAGCGAATCCATGAGTTGGAGCGGGATGCCGATATGGGTACGAGAGGGAAGAGGGAGCACCATACGTTTTCCGCTAAGCCGGTCGCCTTAGACCGATGTCGTGGCCGCGGCGTAACTGCTGTCAGGTTAATGACAATTAAGACCCACAAAAAACCGCTTAAAGCAGTCCATCCTGTACGAATTTCTGCAGTCAGACTGCAATTCTCATACAAATTGCTTGAAGCGATCCCATGTATAGCCGGTATATTTTATATTTTTATATCACTTAAAGTTAAAATTAAAATAATATCAATTAAAGTTAAAGTTAAAATTACCACCAAAATTTAGTTGTTATTGAAATGAAATAGTGTAAACCTAGTTACAAACCTGATTGTAGCTAAGCTTTTTTACACTAATTAGTGGTGTGAGATTGTGTGTGTGTGGTTGTGTTTGTCCCTAAAAGTGAAAATGCCCATATGAAGCCAGAGGATATCCCATTTTTAATAGAATACTTGTGTTTAGGACAGGGACTGGAACCGTTATTATCTCCATACAAAAAAATGGTTCTTTTTTCGTTCTTTTTCGGTATATAAATTGTAAGTTAATGAAGTAATTTAAAATTATGATATTGTAAATTACAAAAAAATATTGAGCAGTACATAAGTCGGTTGACAAGCAAAACTCACTAAGTAACAAATACCTACTTGAAATAAAGCTCATATCTCAGTTCTGATTTAATACTGATATAAGAGGTTGCTAAGAGTAGTGACAGTTTTTATAGTGAGTTTTGCTTGTCAGCCATTATAAAGAGTATGAAACATTTTAAAATATTGGGCTATTTCGAAGTTTTCATAAAATATTGGATCCTAGGATGAATAATTGCTTGTATTGTGAATCAGAAGGACTCATTGTGTCAATGGCAAAATGTATTATTTATTCCTTTATAATTCAATTTAATACCTCCTAGGCACTGTCAGGGGCTCATCAAAGTTAGGCTGCGAAGTTACCGCCTCAACCTCACTGGGCACCGACTTCACATATCGCAAGTTCATTTTCTCTGCTGTGAACTCTCGCTGCGCCAGCTCTGCTGTGGATAGGAACTCTTGGAGAGACGACTCTGCTGTTACTGACTGGAGGTTCAACCGACCCCAGTCATAACCATCGTTGATTTCTGTTGTGTGTAGCTGGAATTGAATGTAAGGTATCAAATGCCTTAAATTTATTATCATTACCTATTTTTCTCCATATCTGGGATAGTTTGTGAAAAAATATTCAGACTTAAGACTTACTTATAAGTGAAATATTGTAATTATTTTTAAATTGGTATATTCCTTAGATTTTCATTGGTTTTCCTTAAAAGATTTGTATTAAACATGTTAAAATAAAAAGTAAATTCAATTTATATTATTATGATAAAACTCATATCTTTTTCTAAATTTATATTTTATAGTACTTGTCTAAATCATATATGTATGTATACAAGTAAGATCTGTATAAAAGTTACCAAGGGTTACAACAATAAATCAATACATATAAAACATCCTGCTATTTCAATTGATTTTTATTGACTTTTCGGAGGACATATATAAAGGTTAAATCAATATTGCACAAGATTGAGTAACAAATCTAATTCAAATTAAACTGAAGGTAGGTTAGTTAGCATACACAATACATTTTAACATTTACTACCCCCAAGCGTGTTTAAAAAAAGCCTAGTCGGGTATTTAGTATCCAATTTATCATTGGTAAATTACATTACATTTTGTAGAACACTCAATCAAAAATAAATAGATTGTAAACAAATTACCATTGTGTCTTCGACATGTTTTTTGTGTCTATTTTTGGAAAATCTGTCTTTGATGAGAGCGCGGCCTAATGAATCCTTATTTTTCTTCCCCATTTTTTACATGTGTTGAATAAGTTTCCTATGAAATCACTTATTTTAATTTTAAAATGCAAATGTGTAATGAGTAAACGCAATAGTCGACGTCTCGTCTCGATTTACAACTGTCAAGAAACACATGTTTTGTTTTGACATTTACCCTCACAGGGTAATGTTCCAAAACCATTCCTAAACAAACATATAAGTTGATCTTGAAAAAAAGTTGAATAATTTTGTCCATGGATGTAGTGTTTAATATTTTGTCTGTGGATAGGACTAACCGTTCCGTTCTACGCTCGATCTTAGCCAATGGCAAAGCCATATTTGTATCGATTTCGTGACATCTACTGTATTTTGATAATTGTTAAACGAAACGTCATTTCGTCTGAGCATGGACTGAAGACGAAACGAAATCTTCGATTAGGGAATTGTTTTGTGAATTTTCATTGTTATTTACAGGTATTTTATATAGTTAAATTGTTATTTCATTGTAGTTTGAACTATATGTATCTGGATTCCCTGAATAAGTCCGTTACTTGCTAGTTTCAGTAATGATGTCCGGATATTATGACCAACATCACCGCTGGGAGCCACTTGCTGAATTCCATTTCAACATTGATAGCGATGAAGACGAGCTGTTCGATGAAAATAATTATATCTACTGCTTATGCAGCAGAGTTTGTATCAGGTATGTAACTTGATTATTGACTTAAGTATAACCACTTCGGAAACTTACCTTCTGTTGCTTTCTGCAGTGTTATTGTGCTCTGGTCTTATGCCTGCATTATTCTTCTACATTGTTAGAATATCCAGCATAAATATTATTTCGAGTAATGCAATAAATAACAATGCTCTTTATGTACCAGGTATAAAGTTCATTCTGATGAATGAATGAGAACAATTCATATAATAATTGGTGGCACACTGTTTCATAGAACAGAAGTTTCATAGAATTTCTTTTCACAGAAAATTCAGTTTTTAAAACAACTGTTACAGACACTAAATACTGTATGGATTAAAAATATTTGATTGAATATGCTATGAATTGAAATTCTAAGAAGTACATATCTGAGCAATTAAAAAAATACAAATCAGATTATACAATGTAAGAGCTCTGAAAAATGATCATTCTATAAAATGAAAATACAAGAAACATTTTCTATGAATCAATATTCTGCGAAAATGTTGTGTATGAAACAACATACAACCATAATAAATGCTTTTATTTTCTGTTACATTATCTCAGGCCATATAATTTCCCTGTAACGATTGGCATTTCTCAAACTTATGCTAACAAGCAGTACAAGCCCACAGTTGCATAGACCCATTAGTGAATTTCATACAGTAGTTCTTCCAATATTATGCTACATATATAACAACTACCCATTGTTTTACTCCTTGCCTCTCCTTATATTCTTGCTGCTATACACTTCAAGTCCTAAGTCCCAAATGGATGTCCTGTGTTCCCTCCATCTTAGGAGGACTTAACGTGGGGCAGATGGAGTTCACAGTGTCATTGTTTTCTGTCTTAAGCAATGAGTCAGAACTAATACAGCAGTAGAGCAAAATGATGAATCAATTTTAAACATAATGAACCCTGCCTTAATTTGTTAAAAACCTCATTGCATCTATTTTCTTTGCACGCAAACCTGATTCTGGATAAACTACCTTAGAAATATATGGAAAGTGTGAAAATTCTCTATAAATGAAAACCCCCAGTTATATAATTAAGATACATCAAAAGTTTTATTTGTAACTTTCTTAGATGTATGCGAAGAACGACAGACATCACATACCCAACATTCTAGCAGAACAAAGCGAAAACCTCGAAATAGCTCCATATTTTACATATGTAGTACTCAATATTTTATGTAATTTACTACATCATATTTTTGAATAACTCCATTAACAAAGAATTTATATACTGAAATTAGAACCATTATTTTTTATGGATTAAAAACAGGTATCTGCACCACTACTGCCACACTGTGTGGTTCCTATAATAATAAGCTTTTATTTCCCTCCTCCAATGATTTCCAACTTTCTCTATTTTTGGCTACCTTTGCCCAGTTGTCCCCTGCTATGCTATGCTATTTTTTATGTCATCACTCCATCTAATGAGTGGTTTTCCCCTTCTTCTTATTCCCTGGGGGAGCCATTCTGTTATAATCTTTGACCAGCGACCATTTGCAGTTCTTTGTGTGTCTCCATTGGAGACTGGGAAGTACTGGGGTGCGAAATGACTAACAACCGATAAGTAGCGAAGCTAGTTTATTACTGACGGGTGGGGGCGGCGCAGGCGCATACACCTTACTCCTTCCCCTTTAATTTTCAAACCTGATAACAATAAGAAATTACAACAAAATTAAAATTAGAACTTACTTTGTACGGTTCTTATACTACAAGGTATAATCTATTTTCTTAGTTCTAGGTCTCAAGGTCGGGCCGATCCGTAACGGCGGCGCTGGAGCACTGTCCGCGACGGAAAAGACAGCAGGTTCGACTCCCGGAGCCGGCTCCGATGAACTCTGCTCCGAGTCCGCTACCCCTTTCTCCACCGGCAATTCTGCGTTACACTCCTCACTTACTAAATCACCGATAGATGATGGAGAAAAGGGCGGGTTAGGTGGCATTGGGGGCGAAGGTGGCGGCGATGGCGATAACGGTGGTGGAGTAACCCACGTATTTCTGTCATAGTCCTCACCTTTTTTGACAGTTCCCTCAAATTCGTTGCTCCCCGTATACCTTATAATTTGGTCATTATGACGCTTACACAAGACATTGAAATCTTAAACATTTATTTCAAACATTCGTTTGCCATTAACATTATGTATAATACCTAAAGTCCAAAATTGTTTTCTTGCCGTAAACCATCTCAACCATATTTTATCGCCCTTTTTAAATGTTCTACAGTTTTTATTGTTTCTTTCCTTAATGTCATTATTAGGTTTAGGTAGAATGAGATCTAATCGCGATCTCAAACTACGGCCAAACATGATCTGGGCAGGAGACAAACCAGTGGAACAATGAGATGTATTTCGATACTCAAATAAATATCCCAATAATTTGTTATTTACATCTGTATGTGAGTTGGCAGAATTTATTATACATTTTAACATTTTTTTACATATTGACAGAATTTTCAGCTTGTCCATTGCTTGCTGGATGATAATAATATGATATAGGCGATGTTATATACCTTATGCCATTCATCGAGCAAAAATGTTCAAATTCGGTCGACTTAATTTTAACATCGTTATCAGACACGATAACATGCGGCACACCAAATCTTGAAAATAATTCTTTTAGCTCGTTTATCAGAGATCGAGTAGAAGTACCGCTTTTCATAAATAAACATTCGAACCATTTGCTATATGCATCTATAACTATTAAATATACCCGTTGCTCAAATGACATGTAGTCGATATGTATTAGGGTGGGTCATTTTTCAAAAATTTCGATTTTCTGAAGATAATAGTTACAAAACGGTGCCATTTGATATTTGAAATTTAAGTTTTTCTGCCTCCGGATTTGATTAGTAATTTTCTTAAAATGTATGAAACTTCAAAAAAAAAAAGTTATTATTTTCGACTTTTTTTTCGTCTCTTTTGGCTCCATAACTATAGAAAAGCTATTTCCAGGTAAACACAATACTCAAACATAGCTCAAGTTGCAATAAAAAGTAAAAACATAGATATCAACTGTGGTCAGTACAAAATGTACTGAAGTTTCTATGAAATCTATCAATTAGATCCGGAGGCAGAAAATTAATTCCGATGGCCAAATAATTTTGCACACTCTTTGTCGACCTAATTACGGAACTATTGACAACTATTACTAGTAAAAAACAAATACTTTTTTTTTCTTCATACATCAGTGACCCACCCTAATATGTATCCTATGCTAAGCGGCCGGCGGGCGAGGCCAGGGCGCGCGGGGGGTAGGGTCGCGTAGACACACAAATTGCACATGATCCTATCCATTGTTCGATATCCGAATCGACTTTCGGCCTCCATAATTTACTACGCGCGATGCTCTTTGTTTTTACAATACCGAAATGCCCTGAACGTAGGTCCTGCAACATTTGCTTACGATACACCGTTGGTATAACCACCCGATGTCCACGGAACAGGCAACCGCTGTCGACTTCTAAGTCGGCCTTGCAATTGAAATATGACAAAATGGAAGTTCAGTTAATTTTTCGTGGCCATCCGTGGTTCATATATTTTATTACAGTCGGCAGCACTGGGTCAGCCTCCGTGGCTTTCCTCAAGTCGTCAAATGTAACTGGTGCAACATTTGCGTCTAAAAATTTTAGAAAAGAAATATCCTCGTCTTTCTCCCTACCACTAGATTCCGGTAATGGAGCCCGCGAAAAATAATCCGCCACGATATTTTTCAACCCACTTATATATTCACCTCAATTTCTTTTTCCGAGCCGAGAGTGTGATTCCTATAGTAACTTTAAAATAAACTTTATTTTTTTTAATTACAATATGATTAAAATATGTTAAAATATCAGTCATGTCCATATATTTTTTAATCGAAATACCGCCCTGTGTCAGGAGTCATGCCGATCACTGCAAATAAGACCTCAGTGGTTTGACCAAGCTTCCTTATAGCTAGTGGTCAAAACTCAAAATGTCTCCATAAATATTGTTACAGGGATGGTGTAAGAAGACATGTAGAGAAAGAAGAAGGCAGCGAGAGTGACGTGGAGGTGCTCCGGGACTCGCAGTCCCAGGAGTGGGAGGACGAGTCACATGTCCACTTCTCCGTTGATACTTCTTATAAGGTCAAGTGTGAGGTAAGGTTCACATTTTCTTTTTACCTTTATCTTGGGACACTTCTATCTAAAACCTTTGTAATAATATTAACCATTTTGCAGTTATTACAACATACATACATCATCACCATCAGGCTATCTCACTGATGGATCTAAGCCTATATGCGTATAGAGGCATTAGGAGGTAAATGCCCATAATTGCCACTATGATGATGCTGTTGCCCATTATCAATCTTTTATTAAAGAATGGTCAGTGAGACTTCAATCCCTTCCCTTAATCGATAAATCTTCGAGCATTAATAATTTAAGGTTTTTTGAGTGTTCAGAGAATAGTAATTCTTTTTAGGCTTTTAGGCGAAGGGGCGCTAGTGTCGCAAATGTACCTGTTTGTTTATTATGTTTAATACATGTTATGTACCTTACACTTAGAGCTCGACATGCTCTTGGTGGCACAGAAAATATGTGAAAGTAATGTTATAAAATCGTTTATGAAAAATCTTTCACTAGGTACTTGTCATTGACATGGTCCTAGAGTTAGGACTCCAATCTGTTTAGTGTACCTGTGAATCATACAGTATCCAAGAAAAGACATATACAATGGAAAACAATAAAAAATCTGGTTTTGACTCTTGGCAAATAAAGCCTTTTCTTTCTGGTTTTTGTGGGTTATTCTCACCTGCTACCCATCTGACACCTGTGGTAACAACTGTGTTTTTTCCCATCTGTTACCATTAGACTATACTTGGTCAACTTGGTGAAAAAGAAAATGAATGAAAAAGAAATCCCAGGAATTTTTATTCCCACTTTTTCCTACTGGTAACAAAATTCCCACTTGTCCTCCAGATGGATGGTAACAGGTGGGAACTGCGACCATATATAACATGGACGTCTAACGCCAGCTCAAAAATGCCCCCAAAAGCAATTGTTCAATTGTGCCAAGATGGGCAGGACGTAGCGCTTTTCTTAACACCGCGCATATTTCGGCGCAACATCTAGAATATAGACAATCAAAACTTTGATGGACCAATCACAATTATTTTTAAATGGCGGTTTAAGTTTTTATAGGTTGATATTGACATTCATTACCGTGATGCATTGAAGAGGTAGTGACAGTTGTCAAATAAAATTGAAGACCGTTTTTGAAAATTTTATATGGCGTGCGGCTTCCATGTTTTATTTGTTCGTAGGGTGGGAATAACCCATTTATGTTTTAATATAAGTGTAATACTATCACAACATTAAATTACAGAAAGATGAAGGCGCCAGTTGCTACTGCAGTGCATCCCACACAGACAACTATTGCTCCACAGACGAGCATGACCCCGCACAAATCCACGGCTTATCCCACGCTCTACAGCCGAGCGACAGCGGCGCAGACCTAACCTACCCCGACTGTCTCTCCGACAACTACAAACTAGAGAAAATGGACCAAGACAACGAAACAAACGAAAACTATCTCACCGAAAACACTTGGGACAAATTCTGGGCTGTCAACGGAGAACGACTCATATGGGCTTCCTGGATTAAGAAATACAGCAACTATATTAACCCTAATTATTTGGATGAGAATAATGAACTAGCTATGGATGAGCAGAATATACCGAAACAGCATTCCGCTGATGCTATATTTGAAAAGGAAACTGATAGGTTTAGGAAAAACTTGAATGAGGAAGAAAATATGAGGGATAGGAAGTTCTCTTATGATTCTAAAGTTAATCCTTATAAGAAGAAGAAGTCTAATCAGCCTGTTGAAAAGGATAAGAATGAAGGAAATAAGGATGATATTTGGTTGCCTATAGGTCGAAGGCGATCATGTTCTGAACATGATAGAATGATCAGCCCAAGGACTATAGCTGGCACTGATTCCATGACCAATGTGACTAAGATTACCCTCTCAAGTTACGACGTAACTTCCAGTCATGTCACTTCAGAATCTACACCTACGGATGATTACAGTGTGTCGTCATCAACATCAGATGACCAATCTAACGATCAGACAAGAATCGCTAACATAGATGATCAAGACCAACCTCTATCAGAAGAGTTGGATACGGAGCAATATTGGCAGTTCTTATGGAAGAAGCATTTCGGTGAACAATATGCCTTGCATTACGCAAACTATCTAGATAGCCATGCGCAAGAATTACCCGACATCACAATAGAGACAGTTCCTGAGAAAAAGGTAGAGGAGAAACTTGATATAGAATGTGAAAACAGTGAGGGCAATTCTCAAGAAATGCCAACCGTTATCGAAGTACAGGCTCAAGTCGATAAAATTAAGTTAGAAGATAAAGTTAGTAAACCTAGAAAAAGGAATAAGAAAACGAATTCCCGATATCTAGGGTCAGTTGGAGTGCTTCTACAGAATTTACTGAAAGAAGAACAGAAGAAGAAAGAATCTGGTGAAGTTGATGCTGCAGAAGGAAATGACAATCAGAATGAAACAGTAAACCAAAGTCAGAATAGTTCAACAGATTCAGTAGATGGTGTTGCATCAGCTGTTCCTCAAAATGAAATTAGTAAGCGGTTGTTGGAAGGTGATGATGGGGACGAACCTCCAGAGGAACGAACAGTATCTTTAAAGAGGAGGTAAGTTATTAATTGTCCTACTGAATCTGTACCTACTGAATGACTGTAACCTTATAATTATTACTCACATTCAAACAATAAACTATTTGTATTGTATTGTATTGTAATTACAATGCAAAAAACTCTAGTTTTAAAAAAAGTTGTTGAACTCAATATATACAATTGAGTACTCTTTATCGCACATCATAATATTATACACTAGGGTGCTTCTTATTTTTGCAATTTTGTAGGATGTTCGAAACCATATTTGATTTTATTTTCCAATTATTATAAACAAAAATTAGGGGTTGCTACCGAAGTAATAAACAAACGACTAATCATTTTGCCTTTCTTGCAATTCGTACTTCGGTAGCGACCCCTAATTTTTGTTTATAATAATTGAAAAAAAAAAACAAATATGGATTACTTATCAAATAACAAAATGAGAGGGTGCCCCATAGAAAATTGCAATCGGGAGAGCAAAGAGCTCCTTTATTGGTTCGAACATCCTACAAAATTGCAAAAATAAAAAGCACCCTACTATACACAGTATACAAGCAGAGGTATTAGTATTACAATGGGCGGTCTTAACGCTTAAAAGCGATATTTTCCAGAAGGTAGCGGAATATAATGATAAAAGCTTAAAATAGGTGGTGATGATGATGCTAAATCGAAAAACAAGCAATCGAAGTAATCAAGTACAATAATTAATACTACTTAACGTATTTACATAGGTTAATATAAAAACACAAATATACATTTTTAGTACAGATGGTGACTTTTTTAGGCTCCAGTGCGAGAAGTGGCTCATTTTACGTCAAGTCCAAAACTTCGTAGGGCCATCTGTACTAAAAAACGTCGTACGAGACACGTGCAAAAACGAAATTCGTAACTCGTGTATTTAAAACACTCCCTATCGTATTTTAAAACATCGCCACTCGTTTCGAATTTCATGTTTTTCGCACTTGTGTCGTAATGTACTATTTTAGTACAGATGGTGCCTTTTTTAGGCTCTAGTGTGAGAAGTGGGTCATTTTACGTCAGGTCCAAAACTTCGGAGGGCCATCTGTGCTAAAAAACGTCGTATGAGACACGTGCAAAAAGGAAATTCGTAACTCGTGTCGATTTAACCTTCTGCCGCCCAGACAGTAATATTTGCTAATAAAATTTGGATTGACATTGTAGGAAATAGAGTAAAATTTATTTTGTTTCAGGAGACCTTTTTATAGGTCTCTGGGCGGCTAGAGGATAAAACATCGGCGCTCGTTTCGAATTTCATGTTTTTTGCACTTGTGTCGTAATGTACTATTACATAGCTGCATAATAAAGTCATCATCAGCATCAGCCTATGATAGTCCACTGCAGGATGTAGGTCTCTTCTATTAACTATGCGTATAGGAGGTAAATGCCCATAATCGCCACGCTGGGCAAGCGGATTGGCGATCGCAGTAATGTGTCCACTATGATGACGCTGCTGCCCATCATCAATCTTTTATCAAATAATAGTCAGTGACACTTCAATCCCTTAGTCGACTCTTACGACACCCGCAGGAGGAGTTGGGGTGGTGACAAATGTATTCTTACTGCCGTCACCACACGGCACAATAAAGCACACGGCATAATAAAGTACGACAGTTGAAATGAAAAGTAAATTCTATCTCTAACCCAATATTTTGTTTTCAGCCACGAATTGGACGAAGACACAGAAGACACCGAGATAATCAAGGACACGTTCGAAACGATGGGCTTCTGCTTGAAAGGCGACATGCCGCGCGGACAACTCGTCTATAAGAAGAGAGTCGCGAGGCTGAGGCCTCCGAGGAGTCGCCGATATGTTCCCAGGAAGACTTACTTCGATGATGATGGGAACCCCTGCGAGATGGATCAGGTAATGTAGTTTTTCTCAAACTTGCTACGGAATGTTGATGTTCCGATATCATATCCGATGTCATGTGCTAAGATGATATGTAAAAAGATTTCAACAAGCAACCAGTGAAGACTTCTGATGAAGCTGTGCCTGATACAACCGGTAAGCAATTGTGATATGTGTAAATCTGACTTGGAAAGACTGCCTAACTCAGCGGTAGCAACAGCCTCAGTAGATGTGTTGGCTATTGCTGCTTTAGTGCCTTTGCCGGAGGACCCTGATAATTCAGAGCAACCAGTGAAGACTTCCGATGAAGCTGTGCCCGATACAACCGGTAAGCAATTGTGATATGTTAAAATGTGACTCGGAAAGACTGCCAAACTCAGCGGTAGTGACAACCTCAGTGGAAGATGTGTTGGCTATTGCTGCTTTAGTGACTTTGCCGGAGGACCCTGAAGATTCAGAGCAACCGGTGAAGACTTCCGATGAAGCTGTGCCTGATACAACCGGTAAGCAATTGTGATATGTTAAAATGTGACTCGGAAAGACTGCCAAGCTCAGCGGTAGCAACAGCCTCAGTAGATGTGTTGGCTATTGCTTGACAAAGACACAGAAGACACCGAGATAATCAAGGACACGTTCGAAACGATGGGCTTCTGCTTGAAAGGCGACATGCCGCGCGGACAACTCGTCTATAAGAAGAGAGTCGCGAGGCTGAGGCCTCCGAGGAGTCGCCGATATGTTCCCAGGAAGACTTACTTCGATGATGATGGGAACCCCTGCGAGATGGATCAGGTAATGTGGTACCTTAACACTTTCACTGCCAGATCAACCTAGGTTATCGCTGCACGCCAACCTGTTGTACAATGTACGCTACTTCAATTCCAAGAACGCCACTAAGGAGTCCTTCACATGCCACACGACTCCCCAGGGGAGTTATTCACTATACAATACGCAGGAATAGCTTTTGTTTTTGTCCTGGCACTGCAAATAGTATAGTGATAAATTCCCCCACAGACAGTTACACGAAGGGTATGGGAACTGGAATTGTTTTAACCGTAAGAGCTCTTTCACTTTTAAGAACACTCAATTAGGTCAGGAAAATAGCTAAAAATTGCATGAAATTTCAATAAAATGTTTTGGTGTTTATTTTATTCTAATTTTAGGCATATTAAATATAAAAACGACATTCAAGTTTATTTCCCTAGAGGTACCTATCGTTTTTAAGTCGTTACAAACCTGATTACGGTTAAGGTTTTTTAATATTTGGGTTTCCCTACATTTTTGGCATTTTGTACATTGGCGTAAGTTAACCCCTAGGAAACTTGGTACTGGATAGGAATTGAATCGATTGGCATAAAAAAAATAAACATGAAAATATACATATATATTTTCATACAATTTGTATGGGAATTTTAATTCCTGATTGATTGAAAGCCCTCGATTTTAAATTGTAGAAGATTGGCGTTCTTAGAAAACCTTTTTTCTAAGACCATTTTCGCGTAGCTACTCTGGATCCAGCTGCCCTCACTGACCCAAAACTAATTTGCACCCTGGTAATACAATGCAACTGTAATACAGGGTGTTTGGGATAACGATGTAGGAATTTCTGGAGGTGGTAAAGGAGACTAATTGGAAGAGTTTGAACCCTATTTACCTTAGTCCAATATGTGACAGTTTTTTTTTAAATCACGTTTTTCAAAATGTTTAGTTTTATACCAAAAATTTACTTAGAAAGTTAAATTTAAAACAAAATATGCAATAAATAGCATTCATTTTTTTATAATTAACGTGACAATTAGTTGAGTAATAAATAAAAAAAAAATTGAACTCCCACTGCCACACACAACATTTTTTTAAATAATTTTTCTAGTTCATCATTACTGATTTCTAACAGTAAATTAAACTTTATCGGCCTGTGAAAAAAAAAGTAGTCGGGATGCGAGTCTTTCTATTCGTGTCAAAAAATGCTTGATATTTTAGGTTTTGATTACAAATAAAAGTACAACAAAATAGCAATTAGTTTAAAAGTTATCGTCGATCAATTGTTGAACGCCGTCACCAAACAAAATAAGTTTCTTGTAGTTAATAGGCAAGTTTGAGTGAATTTTTTTTTAATTTAAAAATAACTGTTACATATTGGACTAAGGTAAATAGGGTTCAACTCTTCCAAATAGTCTCCTTTACCACCTCCAGAAATTCCTACATCGTTATCCCAAACACCCTGTATAATAGATATAATTTGTATGACACTCAATCTTTGATGTGATTATTACATAATAATACATAGTGATGACTCATGAAGGTGATGCACAAGTTACATCTTTTTGGGGTTCTGTTTTTACCAATTCTGACAATGATAACTATTTTCATAGGGCCAAGAATCCCACGACGAGAGAGAAATGCAAACAGATGATGAGTGCCCCGCTGTGAAATCTGACACGGAGAGAGACACAGTTCCAAGCTCAGACGAAGTAGCGACAGCATCAGTGGAAGATGTATTAGCTACTGCTGCTTCAGTGCCTCTGCCGGAGGACCCTGATGATTCAGAGCAGCCGGTGAAGACTTCTGATGAAGCTGTGCCTGATACAACCGGTAAGCAAGTGTGATATGTCGAAATCTGACTTGGAAAGACTACCAAGCTCAGCGGTAGACAGCATCAGTGGAAGATGTATTAGCTACTGCTGCTTCAGTGCCTCTGCCGGAGGACCCTGATGATTCAGAGCAACCAGTGAAGACTTCTGATGAAGCTGTGCCTGATACAACTGGTAAGCAATTGTGATGTATTGAAATCTGACACTGAGAGAGACACAGTTCCAAGCTCAGACGAGGTAGCGACAGCATCAGTGGAAGATGTATTAGCTACTGCTGCTTCAGTGCCTCTGCCGGAGGACCCTGATGATTCAGAGCAACCGGTGAAGACTTCTGATGAAGCTGTGCCTGATACAACCGGTAAGCAAGTGTGTAATGTTGAAATCTGATTCAGAAAGACTACCAAGCTCAGCGGTAGCGACAGCATCAGTGGAAGATGTGTTGGCTACTGCTGCTTCAGTGCCTCTTCCGGAGGACCCTGATGATTCAGAGCAACCGGCGAAGACTTCTGATGAAGCTGTGCCTGATACAACCGGTAAGGCTTTGTGATATATTGTACACAGTCAAATTTTTACTTTTCATTTTAACCAATTGTCACTTGATCGCTTATTCCATAAGTCCATAACACTGTGGCTTGGGTTTTACTTTCACACTCGTCCACAATTTCTTATTTACCACCCAATATAGTCGAGCAAACCGGTGGCAGAGCACCCAATATAGTCGAGGAAAACACCGATCCGGTTCCTACCTCGTACAACAAATATCACTAGCCATCCAATGCGGCAATGTCGCGGGCATATTTGGCACTTTTGGACAGGGTGAAACCCGGAGCGGGGCATAATTTATTTTTCAGCACACTTGCAGTCTAAGCGCGCCATTGCTTGCATGCATAGCGGGAGTAATAGAAAAGTAAAATTCCTTAGGGAGTAATGGAAATGTCAATACGTCATTTAATAATATTTTGTCTTAAAACTTATTTTTTTGTTGGCAAGTGTGATGAAAAACATTGTATGCATCACGGTCGGTAAGCGGAATACTAACTCGAGTCATTAAAAGCCCTCCGCCTACGGCGTCGGGCTTCTAACACTCTCGTTAGTAATTCCGTACTTACCTTCCTTGATGCACAATGTACTATAATGTTTTGTTTTGTAGGTTTAGTTATAGGTTAATCTTTAGGCATAGTTGTACCGTTTTTTATTTTGTTGTAGTTTTTTCAAATTTGGATATTTTCATATTTTTTCTACTGAGAATCACGAGCTCTTTCGATCCTGATAGAAATAAAAAGGTGTCCCAAAAAAATTTCATTAAGTTACTATTTTTCATACACTTTCTTCGATCGTAACTCAGTGGAAGAAAAAAAAAAATGGAATTCTTAAGACACTTTTTTCTGTTAATGAGGATCGAAAGAGCTCGCGATTCTGAGTAGAAAAAATATGAAAATATTCAAATTTTAAAAAACTATAACAAAATAAAAAACGGCTTAGTTAGAAGTAATCTGTCTATTTAGTGGCCAACTCGGAGTCGACGAAGCGTCGCCGCCGACAGAAGCGACACACGAAAGCGGACGATGTCACCGACATGCCCATAGAGCTTCAGGGGAATCCGAAAATGCTCAAGTATTGGAAGAAACGACACTCGCTCTTTCACAGGTTAGTCGTTGGCCTGCGACCATATACAGGGTGTAATCGATAAGTGTTTACAGGCCATAATTCCGTAAATATGAGAGATATCAGAAAAAAATTAACTGATATCCAAAGTGCATTACCCAAAGAGTAAAATTAAACTAATAACTGTTTTGAAATAAAATCAGAAATATCTCAAATGTTGACTTCAAACCCTCCAATACATTTAGTACGTAACCGTTCATTCAAAGACTAGTTTAATCCGAATATTTTTTTATTTAAGAATAAATGTTAGATTAATTATTTCATAAACGGTAGTAGGTATTATTATTTTATTACAATGTATTCGTACAAATAACGAATCTCTAACAGTTTTATCTCTTATGACACCCGACATTCTTTAAGGCTGTAGTCGTCATACGTACTAAATGTATGGGAGCGTTTTAACTTAGTATTTTTAATATTACTTCATCTATTTAGAAAAAGTTATTATTGTTACTCGTTGGGCAACGTACTTTCGATATCAGTTAAAAGTTTTCTGATATCTCTCATATTTACGGAATTATGGCCTGTAAACACTTATCGATTACACCCTGTATAACAGGGACGTCTAACGCCAGCTCAAAAATGCCCCCAAAATCAATTGTTCAAATTGTGCCAAGATGGGTACGACACAGCGCTTTAACTCCGCGCCATTGATTTAGAATATATAAGTGGATCCCCAAACAGCTCAAAAAAATGGCCCCAAAAAATGGGCTGCAGAAGTAAATATTGCGGTCCTTTTGCTCCGCTATTCAGTTGTGACAGTTGACATTTGGTCACCTTACGGTATAGCATCATTATTCCTTAAACATAAAAAGTTTCTACTATTTAGCGGTGTTGTTCGCAAATTTGACACTTATTGCTCACTTCACAAAGTTTTTTATTCTTTGAGTTTTTTTTATTATAGTTTATTGTAAGTGAGCGTTATTAGCTTCAACTGAAACATGATAGAAATGACTTTTAGTGCGACTTTTCTTGGTTTTTTATTTAATGTCATTGCTCCGCGCATATTTCGGCACAACATCTTTGACAAATGTTTTTAGAATATAGCCAATCAAAACTTTGATGGACCAATCACGACTATTTTTAAATGGCGGTTTAAGTTTTTATAAGTTGACATTGAAATTCATTGCCGTGGTGCATTAAAGAGGGGGTGACATTTGTCAACTAAAATTCAGGACCGTTTTTGAAAGGCAATTTAGTATGGCGTGCGGCTTCCATGTTTTATTTGTTCGTAGTCGTTGGCGTATTATGTTGATTTTATAGAAATAATAACATAACTGGCTTGAGGATAGGCATTTCCATCCAGCGAGGAAATATGGCTAGTGTTAGAGTGCGGAGCGGAGCGGTGCAAAATTTACCAATAGGCTACTTGACCCATTTTTAAAGTTTGTCGTATATTATTAATCAATATCTGATTAACGGAAAAAATATATAAATATATTTTTTCACGACCTAGAAAACCGCAAAATTATAACTTCTAATTTAAACTTTCGTAACCGCGCGAAAACGATACTAGCCATGTTAATGCTTAGATTATCTCTGGTGTGACGTCACTCAAACCGAAAACAAACATTTGACATGTCACTTATGTTATGTCAATGTCACAGCAAAGCTACATGCCTACATGTCCATGGCGAATTTCACTCGTATAAGATTCGACATGAAGTTAGTTTAAGATCCTATGACGTCACATCATGGCCGACACCGTTTTCAGAGTACGAAATTAAAAAAAATAAAACGAATTTTTCAATGAAAAATATGTACCCATCAAACACTTTTAATACACCGTAATCGAAAAATATTGGATCTTTTCAATAAATACTACAGAAAATAATATTTTTTTGCACTAAATTTGATATGAGTCAAGTAGCCTATTACATTCTTCAAATTCAAAACACTGTGATGCGGTCTCATTGGCCGAGTTCCCACAGCTTCGCGTCAGTGGAGCGGCACCCTTATTGGGCACTCTCCCACAGCGAAGCCACTTGGGAGATGTGGTAGTTTAGTTTAGTTATTATTATTGTAGTTTTAAGAAAGTTTTTTTTTTTCAGTTCAATAAATAAATATAAATATCTTGGGACATCTTACACAAATCAACCTAGTCCCACTGTAAGCTTAATTAAGGCTTGTGATGTGGGTACCAGGCGACGATATATATAATAGATAGATACGTATAGATACTTAGATACATACACAGCCACGACCAAGGAACAAACATTTGTGATAAATAAATACACAAAGAATGCCCTCGCCGGGATTCGAACCCGGAACCTCCAGCTTCGTAGGGTCACTACCAACTAGGCTACAGAGGCTGATAAAAGATGATTTAAAAAAATAACATAATATTTTAGCAAATTGGTGTATCAACTTTTTTTTCTGTTAGTATGATTACCGTCACTTGCATCAAGCTGGTCCTATGCAAAATTATGCTACTTAAATTATGCAAACATGAGTGAACTTATTCATAGGTGGCTCATTAAGAAAAGGGCTTAGTAATACCAGAAAAATGGATGTCAATTTACTTAGTTTAATAATTTAATATTTTGCATAAAACCAGTGTGACTCAGGTGACTATGGCAATGACAGACAAAAAAAACTAAGGCGAATTAAGTACCTCCTCCTTTTTAGGGTTCCGTAGCCAAAATGGCAAAAACGGAACCCTTATAGATTCGTCATGTCCGTCTGTCCGTCTGTCCGTCTGTCACAGCCAATTTACTCGGAAACTATAAATGCTACAGTAACGAAATTTGGTAAGGATATGTGTTGTATGAACCGCTACAGGAATGTGATACTAAATTGTAAAAAAAACCATTGGGGTGGGGGCCCTCCATACATGTAACTGAGGGATAGAATTTTTTTTTTAGTTGTACATAAGCGTGTGGGGTATTAATAGAAAGGTCTTTGAAAATGACATGAAGGTTTATACATCACATTTTTATTTAAGCAAATCGTTTTCGAGATATCAGGTCTCAAAGTCTGAAAAATGTGTCCCCCCCCCTCTATTTTTTAAACTACGCGATATAAAATTCTGAAAAAAATATATGTTATACACATTAATAAACTCTATCAACGATTTTTGGTTTGATAAAATTATCTCCTATAGTTTTTGAGGTAGGCTGATTTAACTGTATTTTTTTAATAATAAATTGATAATGGTACGGAACCCTTTGCGCGCGAGTCCGACTCGCACTTGGCCGGTTTTTTTTGAAGTCGGTTAAAAAGTAGATTACATTACATACATACCGAGGGTTGGGTGCTCAAACCCTGTAAGTCCAACTCTTTGGTTATAGGGTGAGGTTATTTAAATGAAAAAATATATCGACTTATCGTGTTTGACCCAACCCAATGGGGTGTCCATAGATCAAAGAAATAAGGAAGGTATTCTGTACATTCCCTCAGGTTCGACTCCGGCATAAAGCTAGACTACGAAAGCTGGTTCAGCGTGACGCCTGAGAACGTAGCGCGACACATCGCCGACAAATGCCGCCACGACGTCATACTCGACGCCTTTTGTGGCGCCGGCGGGAACACCATACAATTCGCTGATACCTGCAAGAGAGGTGAGAGACTACAGTAGTCGATCGAAGAAATAAGGAAGGTATTCTGTACTTTCTCCCATGTTCGACTGACATAAAACTAGACTACGAAAGCTGGTTTGTCGCCGACAAATGCCGCCACGACGTCATACTCGACGCCTTTTGTGGCGCCGAAGGGAATACCATACAATTCGCCGATACTTGCAAGAGAGGTGAGAGACTACAGTAGTCGATCAAAGTCAAAATATTCTTTATTCAATTAGGCCCAGCAACGAGCGTTTTTGAATCGTTAAACTAAACCCTACACCACTGCCTGAGAAGAATCCAATAAGGAACTCAGCGGGACTTTTTTTTTAAATAATAGTCTTGTAACATCTTACAGCTAACATGCATTAATTAAAAACGAAACATAAATTTGATTTAATATAAATGCAGATAAATTACATTAACTAGAGATGAAGTCTATAATAGTTAGAATAATTATATAAATGTAATCTTTCATTGTAGATCGAAGAAATAAGGAAGGTATTCTGTACATTCTCCCAGGTTCGACTGGCATAAAGCTAGACTACGAGACCGGTGGGATCCGCTTGACTTATGATATGATACTACTGAAATCTGTTTTCAATCTTTAAAAACCTAGGGAAAAGCCCACATTGCCCCGCCCCTTAGATCCGCACCTGTTCCAAACTAAGATATCAGATAAAAAAAAAACACCAATATCATCATACCTGTTTTCCCAAATAACTTCAAACCTGAACATGGTGTTTTTGTTAAACACCATGTTCTAATAATATAACTCTTTTTATTACAGTGATAGCAGTAGACATCGATCCAGCGAAGATCGCGCTAGCACGGCACAACGCAGAGGTGTACGGAGTGGCAGACCGCATAGAATTCATAGTGGGGGACTTCTTCAAGCTTGCGCCCACGATCAAAGCTGATGCTGTCTTCCTATCCCCGCCGTGGGGTGGTCCCTCATATTCTGAGGTATGAATGAAGATAAATATGTAATAACTAGAACATGGTTTTTAGCTTCCGTATTGCCTGGTAGGTTGACATTTTCTTATCTTTCTGGTGGTTTGCTTCAGTTTATCAATTTTGTAGGTGTTACGATTCTATAAAATAGATAGGCGCACATTTCCTTTGCGTTAAAGTACTGCCACGTCATCTGCTAATTCAATGTTACTGTCCTATCTACTTAATTAATTTGATCTTAGAAATATTACCTTTAATTGCCAAATCAACCGTTTCTTACCGTTACGTTATTACATTTGGTGCCGTGACCAGGATTTCGCCGTATCTAGTCACGCACAAATTATCATTCTCCGGAACCTAGTGCAATCCCGTATTCGGAATTTCACGATTATATCCTCGTAAGGCCCACGCCACGTATTTTCTTTAACCTTCGGCATACGAGGTGGGGTATACCAGAACCTGAATGTATGGAAACATCAAAATTTGTCGCATCGTATGCGGAGGGTTCAATCATATTTTGAATAAGGAATAGTGCAGAGTTTCGTTTATTTGTAAAATCAATCAAACTAAGGAAATGCAACTTTATTGAGTTCAAGAATGGTTTATAAAAATTTCATTGACGTGCAGGGTACATTGTAATAAACATTGGCCCTTACAAGGATATCCCGTTGTATTAAAAACTAGCGACCCACCCCGGCTTCGCATGGGAACTATACCTACATAAAAACCTTCCTCTTCAATTACTCTACCTATTAAAAAAAATCTCATCAAAATCCGTTGCGTAGTTTTAAAGATTTAAGCGTACAAAGGGACATAGGGACAGAAATGGTGACTTTATTTTATCCTCGTCCTGCCCAATGTGATTTATAAAGGACATATTCGATGTTTTAGAACAAAAGAAAAGCGGCTATATTTTCAAACTCATTAGCTTTAATTTGCAATAGCTCAAACTTAGTATGACGGGCAGGACAAGGTTATACTATGTAGTGATCTATTGATGTGTGAAAATCAAGAAAATTTAACTTTGCTTCTATGGTTGATATATCCATTATTATTTCGCCGGCTGACAACCAAAACTCCCTATAAAAACTGTCACTACTCTTAGCAACCTCTTATGTCAGTATTGAATCAGAACTGAGATACGAGCTTTATTTCAAGTAGGTATTTGTTACTTGGAGAGTTTTGCCTGTTAAACGGCGATTGTTCCTTCAATGTCATCGAAAATGACCTACTACACCGTTGACAAATACCTAAAGAATAAGGACTAAAATTACACAAATAATACTCTGAAAATAATATTCATCTCTCTGTCTTTCCTTTCTAGCCTGTAAATGTAATGTGTACATTTCCTTTTATTTATTTTATATTTAGTAGACGAAAATTGGACAAACAACAATAGGCATGATGACTGGCAAGTCAAATCAGCATCTTTTTTCGAACTGTCAAAACGATCCCCACTATGGAATAGTATGGAATTTTATATGAAATACTCAAAAGTGACGTCACGTTTGAGTACTGCCAAATGACCTACTCTTTTAAGTTCTTTTCAATTCATTAAATAGAAGTTCTGTACAAAAATTACTGCAATCTACATCTTAGTAATAATTTCTTTGTGTGTTATGTCGTGCATAATGTTAAATAATTTATTTTAACTACAGTCATCATCCCTATTATAATATTGTAATGAAGTAGTCAAAAAGTGACATGTGTTATATATTTTTGTAAATGCATGGTACCTATTATACTTATATTTGTAAGTGAATTGCAGTGCCCTTTACAGGATTGTGTTGAAACATTATTTAGTAATAAGACCTGGGGCCTATTTCTCGAAAGCTTGTAACTTGTTATACAAGCGGAAATCCTTATCTTATTAATGTTAAAAAGAGACTTCCACTTGTATTACAAGTTACAAGCTTTTAAGAAACGGGCTTCTGATGTACACACAAGCAATAGGCATGATGACTGGCAAGTCAAATCAGCATCTTTTTTCGAACTGTCAAAACGATCACTACTATGCATTACTATGGAATTTTATATGAAATACTCAAAAGTGACGTCACGTTTGAGTACTGCCAAATGACCCACTCTTTTAAGTTCTTTTCAATTTATTAAATAGAAGTTCTGTACAAAAATTACTGCAATCTACATCTTAGTAACAATTTCTTCGTGTATTATGTCGTGCATAATGTTAAATAATTTATTTTGACTACAGTCATCATCCCTATTAAATAAATGAAATGAAATGCATCGTTTCTTGTTCGTAGAGCGACGAATACGACATAGAGTCGATGTTGGAGCCTCGGCCCGCCTCCGAACTGTTGGAGGCAGCTCGCGCCATCAGTAGCAACGTGGCGCTCTACCTGCCACGTAACACCAGCACCGACCAGGTATATTCTATTTTTTACAGCTTATTTGATGTCCCATTGCTGGGCAAAAGACTCCCCTTTCTTCCGCCAATCGTCCCTATCAAATGATAAGTTCATCATCATCCTATCGTAGTTCGCTGCTGGACGTAGGCCTCCCCTATTAACGACAGCAGACAGACAGACGCTGGAGGTAAATGCCCATAATCGCCATGGATTGGCGATCGCAGTAATGTGTCCACTATGATAACGCTGTTGCCCATCATCAATCTTCAAGATTGATTGGTATATGATATGACTTAATATAATAATTATAATTTATTTAACGATAATATAGGAGTGCTACTACTTGCAAATACAAATGAAAATATTTACTAAACTATACGTAAATAAATGTTGTGTTGTGGGTACTAAGCGACGATAAAATATATTCAATATAATACATGCAAATGACCAACTCACACATTTTTGTAATAAACACACATAAATGCGCTTGCCGGGACTCGAACCCGAACCTCCACTGTTGTAGGTCGTCTATGTACAGTCGACGTCAAAGATATCGTTGCGGTTTAAGTGCCAAAAATATATTTACACGACCTTAATATTAAGGCAATAAAGTGGTGTAAATATATTTTTGGCACCTAAACCGTAAAGATATCTTTGACGTCGACTGTACAACTATGTAGTAATTAAATTAACGATTGTTTCAGATATTATCGCTTGCAAAGGTTGCAGGAGGTTCCGTGGAAATAGAGCAGAGCTACCTAGACCGGCGGTTTGTTGCTATCACGGCGTATTTCTATTGAACGGCGTTATGGGAAGTCTTATCTATGAAATTAGTTCGGAAAAACTTCTGAAGTAGATTTGGGAAAGAGACCGAATTCGTTATTTTGCTGAAGACGCCAAAACAGTAATCAGTTGCTTTTTTACTTTCTGTCTTCATATTGCAGTTTGCATTTCTATTTATAAGAAAAAAAAATACAACTTTTGACCATCAAACCTCTACAATACTGTCAATACTAATAAAGTAATGAAGAAAATTACATTTTCCTTTATACAGTAATATGTACCTGCTCTATGTACAGTCAGGGGCATAAAAATATGTACAATTTTTGACCTTATGCTCCAGACTTAATTAAAAGTGTGTACATATGTAAAGGGCACCCCAAATAAGCGAAAACAAACAAATTGAACTGTCTAGGAGTTTCTAGATGTGATATGGAAAATACAACGTTATATTTGACACTTTTTGTGAGATAATTATACTAAAGTTACTGATCCCCAAGTTTTTGGCTGCACCCATTTTAGTTTGGCTCTTTATTTGACTGGTAGAGAAGCCTTCAAGTATTAAGTCTACTTTTATTTAAGTACTCCTTTGGACTACGCAATAGTTTATAGTGCAATTTATAAATGAAGATTGTTCTCCACATCATAATTTTATATTGTTCAAGCTAAAGTTAAATCTTACATTATCTTGTAACTAATCTTGGTGTAATATGTTTTATGTCAAACCATAATACAGTCGCCATCAGAAACATCAAAGCGTCTACGGCGTTCAAAAATATCTAATCAGTATTGCCATGTTGTAAAGGTGCATTTAGACCAAACGAGCATTCGCTCAATCTATCCCCCGCTCTACGAAATCGACGAATTTCGACGAATCACGTTAATTTTGTGTAACGAACGAATTTCGTAAAGTGGGGGATAGAATGAGCGAATGCTCGTTTGGTCTAACCTCGTCCTGCCCGTCATACAAAGTGTGAGCTATTGAAATTTAAACCTAATGAGTTTGAAAATATAGTCGCTTTTCTTTTGTTCTACATTTTACATAAAGATAAATAATTTTGAGTGTAACCTCAACCTAAACAAGTGCATGTTCAGATATTTGCACCTTTAGAGTGCATGTTCAGATATATTTGAGCACCGTCGCTCTAATATATCTGATGGCGACGGTACATAACTATTTGCGAAATATATCGCATCCAGCATACTTATTAGAAATGTACTATGTAGATTTCTGTGCATATAGAACATGTATTGTATCTGGCATTTATAGAAAAATGTACAATAAAGTACTTGTGTCAATTTCTCGTGTGGAATATAGAATAGCGTCTATTGTGAATTTCTTCTGCTTTATTTTTATTGTCACATAAAACGAACTAGTTAGGGCGGCCCCCCTTTTATCGACAGTCGTTATCCGCTCTAAGTATGTGTTACTGATTTGCCCTTTTAGATTTATTTCTTCCCTGTCAATTTTTGATATGTAATACATATACATACTACAATGTGAGGGAATGTGTAGCAATAATCTAGCACAAAATATATTGAATATGGGATTTCACTTTGTGATAAATAATCTAATAAATTAGCACAATTATGTCTATTTATAAGAAGTCAGTAGATTCCAAACAATACTGAATGACTGGAATATATGAATTTGTGTGATTCATTGCCTATGTAAATAACTGTTAAGCAAAATATAATCATTATTCAAACATTGGCTTGCTATTTTATTACATGTTCATCTAAAAAATAATCTAAAGCAGGTTTGTTATAAGTTATAGCATTCTGCCATTTAAAGTTTTTTCTGGAACTGGGTTATGTTTGTAAAATGAATTTTATTTTTATGAAACTAGAAGAAACATTTTCAAATTATGGGGTACTATGATTATTATGAGGAGTTCAGAAACAAGAATTGGTGGAATAGATTCTTATTATTTAAGAAAATCACAAAATTGAATTAATTTATTCAACATTTGCAACTTTGGTGCAATGTTCAGCAAACACCCAAAAGTCCATGAAACTGAGTAGAAGGATCTATTGATTCAGTGATTATTTCACATAATTATTACTTTGAACACAAAGGTATTAGTATTCAATTGAAAGAGTGGAAAGCCAAATTGTTTACAGTGACAGCTAATTTTCCTGCATCAATTAGTTTGGGTTTAGAAACAAAGTTCCGTTTGTTCCGAAGTTGTTGCTTAACCCCTGGAATCCCACTGTAATAAACTTGCTTGTTGATTAATTGCTTAAATTATAGGTGGCTTGTGACGGATATGTCACTCTACTCTATGGGTTAAATGGTTTGGCTTTCAACCCTCAAAAACAAAAATTGTGACAGATTGTAGATTTCATACAATCAACAGGTTTTGAACTCTAAGATACTAGTAACAAATAAAGAAAATCCAGAACATAAAAGGATTCCTAATTTCTTGGAATGTATGTCACAACCTGTAAAAGCTATTGCATTTATTTGATCTGTGTGAACCCTAATGTCAAGTTGTTTCAAGTATCCTGTTAATATACTATAGATCATAAGGAGTCTCAGTACAGATCCTTCTACAAGTTTCACAGACTCCGTAAGTCCAATACCCTAGTACACTTATTGTAACTTATAAAAAAAAACTAAATTATTCTTTCATTTCCCCCTCTTCATCTTCTTCCTCTGCTCCTCGCACATACAGGACATTGTTACATCTGATTAGTACTTCTCCAAGATTTCCTGAAAATGAATATATATTATATTTTACTGTACAAAACCAAGCAGGAAATATAAAACAAGTATAATAGCAAAATTTCTCCTTTAAATAAATTTGATCCTTTTCAACAAAAGGTCCAATTTTGTTGCTTACTATAAGGATGGAATGATTGTCTGCATTGTGGTACGCGATAAAGTGGGGCCTCTTACGAACAAGGTTCACAAATAATGATTTGCAGATAATTAATGGAACGTAATTTAGTTTAAACTAATATAAACATTTTTAGTAGTAGTAAAAGACTTTAGCATGCCAAATACTGGAATGTTAATAATGATTGCTTGTCTTAAAAAAATGCTGTTTATTTCATATCAGCTAGACTAACCTGTGCATTTGCCATCAACAATTTCCTCTGTGTTAGCTAACTGTAAATTCATGTAGCCATCAGCAGACACTAATAGGCCTTTGTATTCATGGCCCCATTTTAGTCTCACAAGAACAGATTTCCCTGTTAGGCTGTTGAGGAAGGGCTTGGGATTGATGGGCATAGCCGCTGCCATTTTCGGTTTTTTGCCTGAAAAATACATAATTAACTAATACATTTTGTACAAAAGGAAACAAATAAATAACTTGCGAATATTTTACACCTGTACCTTTTCCTTTTATCAATGAAAATTAATATAATTAGAAGTCAGTTATTCACCGAATAACCTAAAACGCGAGATGATGCCGCCAGCCGCCACAAACTTTTTTTTGTATTTGTTTATGGTATCATAAACTTTTTAATTTTGTTTGTATTTGTCTATGCTTCTTGGTCGCAAGCTATTTCAGCTATAGAACTAATCGCTCTTTCGAATAGAACATTTGACGGGTATTATTGACATCAAATGATTTGTGGTTTCAGTCACGGCACGTCATCTTTTGCCAGCAAAACATTGCCCGCAGTTCATATTTCCAATAATTTAAATTTGAATTTCGTCTAAACTGCAAATGAACTTGTTTGATTAAATAGATCATTCGTTGGCAATAACTGACCGTTTCTACCACATAATGTCGTCTACATTTGCTGGATTTAGTGAAGAAGATTTGAAGCGGATCAAATCTGTGGACACGGACTCAAATATCGGTAAGAAAAGAATCAACTTATTTGAAATTGTTGTGGCTGTGGATAGTAAAGTTATTCTTTATAACCAATAAGTTATTCTTTATAGCCAAAATGAACTTGTACTGTAAACCGTTTGACTTTGTTTACCTCGTAAAACCAGTTCACCTGTTGTATGCTGTTGTCGTGGGAAAATAGCGGTACTGAAACAAATGCGTTACTATTATGCACTTCCCTGAACAACACTGAAGTTATGAATAAATTATCCATACATGAATTATTTTTATTATAAAATTTATTAACATATTCATGTAATACAATGTCTCATATAAAAAAATTAACATAGTAGGCATAATTACGTCACCTCCGAGTCAGATGCGATAAATGTGGTTTTAGCTGCGGCTGCAACATTAACATTCCTTTCTCATGTTTTTGTGATCATCTACATAATCCATAATTATGTATATATTCTGTACCACTACTCCTCCACAGTAAGTGAAAGTATCAAAGTACTGGCATTACTTATTGTACCATCTCAACCTACACTTTTTATTCCATATAGTACCAGAAGTCACAACTAACATCAAAAAGGCCCAAATTGGTGTGAAGACGAAAAGACCAACTAGTCAATATAAACTGCCCCTACAAAAACAAAATTCAGATGAAGCAATAGATGTTATGTTTGATAAATGCCGACTGAGTTTAAAAAACAAACCAATTATGGAGTATAACAACAATGACTCAAATGATTTAGACAATATCAGCACAAGTAGTATTGACATGAACAACGAAGATGATGTATCCGGTGGAGAAAGTAACGATATTGACGATAAAGACTCGAAAGCAGCAATGGACAATCAACTGGATAGCAGGAAAAGTAGTACCGGAGTTACCCCGGATTTGGTGCGGAGTGTGGATAACTATACGGAAGATGAGTTGGCAGCACACAGTGCGAAGGTAGAGGAATTGCAGCTGAAACAGAAGATTATGGAAGAGCAGAATAAGAAAAGGAAGGAGATGTTAGCCAAGGCTTTAGCTGACAGGTAGGTTAAATTGATATTATAGCTTTTGCCACTGTACTGGGGAGAGTTTCCACAAGCTGCATGATACTAACTTTCAGTTTTCCAGTGTTCTTCTACTCATTAAAATGAGAACATATATTATTTAATAACATTATTTACCATATTTGGCACATAATAACAAAATCCAATACCTATCAATCTTCAGATAATTCATACTTTTGTGGAATAGGTAATTCCGTGCTGAGTTATTAAAATACAGACATTCCAAAAATGTCTGTATTTTAAAAACTCAACAATTTCAAAAATGATTTCTAAATATCAAGACCATCACATTCTTGAAAAATATAATTTCTGTTATTTATAAAAATATAATTATGAAAGATTTTCCTGTGACGATTTTATTTTGTACATTCAATTAGAGGGTGATAGGAAATACGTGAGGTAGCAGATAGTCATAGATAGAGAATTTCATAAGTGAGTGGAATAAATAACATTTTCAACATTCCAACAGCAACCCAAATTGGACAGTGTGAGTGCCCGAGGAGTTTCTTTAATCTTGACATGAATCACCATCATCTTATCACATTCAAGTAGTTTGATTAGCTATCACTTGTCACATTGCCACATTTTTGTATTTAGACATCCTGTGTGGAAGCATGTTTAGAAGTAGAATCAAAATATGTTTAGCAGCAAATTTCTTAATCTCATTACAAAACCTATATGGTAAAGTATACTAGAAGTCTACTTTTTATTCTAGGTTAGATTATTGTTTTTTTTTTCTACTCACTTCCAAAAATAAGAGGACTTAAGTGACTGCATTTTCTTTTTTTTTTCAGTAACAAAAGTAACTTTAATTATAGAATATTTTGTATAATACTATTTTTGGAAGTTTGTTTCTAAAAGTTTATGTCAATATTAAATTAAAATCATAGTTAAATTGTATGATTATTTTCAATTTTAGGACCAAACAAACGGCAGAAGAAGTAGTAAGACTGGAAAAGATAAAGAAAGAGTTGCAAGTGCTGGACGGGCAGTTCTCACAGGATGTTTCGGTGCTCAGAAAGAAGATAGATCAGGCGTGCTTGAGTTATGCAGATGCTGAGTAAGTTAACATAACTAATTATTACATATTGACAGAAAATTAGCAGTGAGTAGATGCTTATACAATGGAGTCTAATTTCCATATAGGTAGTCTTAAACAGTAAAGGTTCCTGAATTGACCGCTTTAAAAGGTGGTTGCGTGCTTCGAAGAAGGCATGTCCACACTAACCAAACTGCCTCGCGCACAGATTTTTTCGCGTCTCATTCTGTGTGAACTATGAACACGCTTAGGTACGATTTATTACCGTTACCGATTTTGTTAATGCTTAGATATTTACATTTATCTTAATCCCGCGGTAATTTTCTTTCAATTCTCGTCGTTTTACTTGTAGCACACAGGCTATACGTATACGTAAAGCGTAATATGCTTAGTATAATCAATTAGGATTTCTATTCTGCCCCCGTAAGCATGAACGCAGTAACTAGTTTTGAAGTGTCAATAAATTGTTTACTTTATGCAACTGAATTATGTTCTGGTATTAATTAACATTTTAAAACTAGTTACTGCGTTTATGCTTACGGGGGCAGTATTTTATCCTCATTTTATGATTTTTCCTTACAGAAAACACTACCTCAAAATAGAAAAAGAGTTCCTCCAAGCGAAAATTAACCTCCAAAAGGAAAAAGAGAAGAAGGAATTACTGACGGAACACCTCTGTGCACTTATCACCCACAACGAAACCAGGAAGGCTCAGAAACTGGAAACCTTGATGCTAGAGCTTGCCAGTGACCGGAAAGGGTCCGTGAGTGACCTGAACCTGTCACAACTGTCTACACCGGATGATGATGAAGTTATTGTTGATGGTGTGTGTGAGAAAACCGGGAAGATGGTTGAACTTTGAGTTGACAATGAATAAAAAAAACTTAACCTCTTGTAATATTCATAGTAGTGCTTAGAAGTGTGGATGTGCTTCGTAATGGTAAATTTCAGACATGTATTGGAGTGGAGGAGTCTTTATGTAGTTGACAGCAGAAATTATCAAGTGTGTGTTGTGTAAGCACAAAAACGTGTCTTTATCTCTCTTTGACTCTATAACTTATCTCGGTTTCATTCAACCGTGAGTTATGCATATCCTCGTAAAAAATAGGATTTAGTTATTAATGATATTTTAATACAAGTATTTATTGCATTTAAAAAGCTAATTAGCATTACTTTTTGTGGTGCCTTAATACAAATTGAACGAATTGGTCAGTGTACACTAAAATCGCTATAAGTGATAGTGTAATTTTATTATTAAGTAGAATATAACAATTAGTTATTGTCTATACATGACAATTATATTAATGTACCTAAAAGAAATACAATAAATTATAATGTAATATAAAATAGTATATTTTTGTATGTCTTTGTTAAAAATAACCGATAAGGTATTAAAATAAAACAGCAATACTCAAATATCTATTTAATTTTATTTTCAACATCTGTTCAAAACATTTATACGTAAATTCTATTACTATACAACTTATGAATAAAACGCATTAACAAATTCGAAGTATCTTTGGAAATACTCTTTGAATGCTGTTAACTTATTACTCTAATAATACTGTAATAGGTACCACTCATCATAACACTACATTATGACGATGTCTATTGCATTAGCCGAGTCCACACTGAATGACCTGCCTCGCGCGACAATGTCCTCTCAGAAAAATATTACAGATTCCGCTGTTTATTTACGCTCAAAGACAAGATGGTCCTAGGGAACTACAGCTTGGTTAAGGCTGTCGAGTTTGGAAGGGCGTCATGGTTTTAGAATTTATTAGGTTTTAAAGACTATATTTTTTGTTGTTTATGAGTTATGACTATGACCTAGTGTTACTCATTGCATTCTATCAAGGTTTTACTCAAACTCAAATTCTGGTCTGCGGATGTCATCCGATTAATATACGCGAGTTTGTCCGTTTTCATAGTTTTATTTAATTTAAGTTTTTATTGATTTGTACATTTTATCTAATTTAGTTCATTTTTCGATTTATGTAATATTTGGACATTTTGTAATTATGATTGATTTTTTACATTGGGTACTTAATTGAAATTGAAATTATTTATTGATATTTTCATTAACTGATTGAGAACGCGTGAGGACATTGCTGCGTGAGGCAACTGAGTAAGTGTAGACTTGCCTACTACCGCGAAAATCGAAATTCGTAATTTCGAGGATTTTTCTCTATCACTCAAACGAAGGGGTCATTAGAGTGAGCGAGACAAATCCTCTAAATTAACGAATTTCGTTTTTCGCGGTAGGGCCGCTGCTTTGGCCTCGGGCGAGGCAAGTCGAAATCGAAAGTACCTAAGCTACCTCGCGCGGCGATTTTCTATTGAGGCGACTCAGTGTGGAATCGGCTATTTATGTTAACATCAAGGTATACAAATCCGGATAATTTTGTATGTCGGATATCCGTATTATTCGAATACCATACAAAACGATCCGCTTTGCAAGCCCTATTCACATCCTGTGGATTATTTTTTATCGCTTCCGTTCAGAATATAAAATAAATAACCATTGTTTTATTTATCAGTTGTCTGCAGAGTGACGATAGACTACGGTTTTCTAAACACGATATGATAGAGACACACGTTCTATGGCAGTTAACTTTGTAGGCGATGCGAAAACTATAAGGTGGAAGTACTAGTACGCAAAATGTTAACAAAGAATATTTATTTGAATCACGTTATTTTGCTCATATGTAAAATCTACATAAAGTATTGTCATGTGTTTTGGGAGAGGAGTTTGTTAGTTTTGTTAAATAGTATTTATAGGGTGACAATATCAAAATTTCTCAAAATTGTAAATTTTCTTAGTCAACTCAATTGTAAGAGTAAGCGTCAGGTGCTTTTGCTGGCAGTCCCAATAGATGGCACTTCAGTACAAGTTTGAATGTCACACATTAAGACATTGAAACTATTAACACTGTCTTAATAAACGTCAGCCTGCATGTCTTATACTAATGCAAATAATTTAAATATAAGCTAATTATTTCAAAGTTGGGATATGAAGCATTAAAGGCACATACATTTATCATCGTTTAAATGCCCTAATAGTTGATTTTATCTTATCGATGGCAACTCAAGCTATGATGACGAATATTGGTACAGTGTCGGGTACTAGTACTTCCACCTTAGTCAACGTTAAAGATGTCGATGCGCGCAAAGTGTCAAATACATATATATGTATGTACCTATGCACAACCTAGTTGTTCTTACTATATGGTATGGTTGTATATGTATACGATAATGTTTGCTCTTTGCACGCATCTATACTGTATTTTATCTTCATTATTTTACATATAAGGTATGCACAGTTCTTCAATACCTTTCCCCGAGTCTTTGTCAAACTCTCTTCCGTAATTTTTAATCTTTTCGACATATTATGAATTTTCACTTTTCGGAGCGTTTTTCAATAAATATATTATAGTTAAGTTGGGTAAGTGATACAAGTAGCATAGTAGATGTATAAGTGTTTTAGTTTCCTCAGTGTTTCACTTAAGGTCTTCGCACATTATAACAACTCAACGACGACTCGACTCTGCCAAATATTGACATTTAAGCCCTATGTCATATGTTCTAGGTATAATGTTAGGTCGTTTGTCCCTTTCCCTTTTCATCTTGTAGAAATGTAGAAATATTCAATTGTACTTATTGGCTTGCTAAGTTAGGAGACGTAAGTACAGTCAAGGGCATTAATATATATCGTCGGCTGACAAGCAAAACTCACTATTAAAACTGTCACTACTCTTAGTAACCTCTTATGTCAGTATTAAATCAGAAATGAGATACGAGCTTTATTTCAAGTAGGTATTTGTTACTTAGTGAGTTTTGATTGTCAACCGACGATATACACTTCTCCATCCATACTGATCCCTTACAAATGTGTCTATATATTAATGCACTCGACTGTACATGATTGCCGGCGCACACCTCTACTCCATACTGATCCCTTACAAATGTGTCTATATATTAATGCACTCGACTGTACATGATTTTCATGAATACCTAAAGGGATAATTCTATACCTGACCTTGCAAACAAATATAGGCGCGTGAAAATACGAACATGACGTGTTTTTGTTTTGATGTTATATGCAATCGAGTCATAATATGGCTTTAATCATTCGTAGTAAATAGATATATTTCGAAGTTTTAGACTTAGCAATGGACGGATTGGTTAGAACCCATTACACCGAACTGCGGAAAGGGTTACACCTATTTATTTTAATGGGTTCGAATCCTGGTCTCTTTTAATCTCTCAGAAAAAAACTTGATGAATTTGAAAGAGAAGATAGGTATCCATCAAGTTATTGTTCATGTTTCAAACTACTTAACCCTGTTCTGCACTGCTAAGCATAATAGCGATATCTAAAAATAAAATTTAATGCAAACATGCACCTTAAATTCTATAGCTGACGATTCCATTTCCAAATGCCTCTATTTTTGAGATATCGCTATTTCGCTTAGCAGGGCAGTGTTCTGCATGCAATAAAGGGTAGGTACTTAAATTGTTTTTCTACGATTCTACTTTTTAGGTTAGGACCTTCTTTGACGCCCCATTTTACAATTTTGTGCGAGTCCGACTCGCACTTGGCCGGGTTTTTCTGCCTGTTGTTGCCATGGTTACCGTCACCTGAGTCACACTGTTACGTAAAATTATGCTACTTAAACCATGCAAAAATGCGCGTATTCTATGTTTGTAGATGGCCTATTATGGTATAAGGGATTATTAACACCAGAAAAATGCATGTTTGCATAGTATAAGTAGCATAATATTGTATGAGTCAGGTGATTGTAACCATGGCAATAACAGACGGAAAAAGGTTGATTCATCCAGGTACTTTAACATTAATACAAAAAGGTCAACACAAACATATCGTCTGACAACGCACTAAAATACGTAAGTTGCGAGGGATCAGGCCCATACACACTGAATGGCTTGCCGCGCGAAGGTGCTCGATTAAATTAGAGTGACGCTGACGGATAACACGGTACGTTATGCGTCTTGAATGAGATACCTCTACACTGATCGAGGTGATTGCCTATTGGTCCATTGCATTCACCTCCGTAGCTTGGTTGGTAGTGACCCTGCCTACGCTGCTGGAGGTTCCGGGTTCGAATCCCAGCGAAGGCCTTATTTGTGTATTTATTTATCACAAATATTGGTTAACTACGTATTTAAGTATCTATCTATTACATGTATATATCGTCGCTTAGTTACCCACATTACAAGCCTTAATTGAAGTTACGGGAATAGGTCGATTTGTGTAAGATGTCCCAAGATATTTATTATTATTCGCACATTCGAGCCCTATCCATCTCGCAACTCACTGCATAAGTTAGCATATCGCAGCACAATCTTTTATTACAGAAGAATGTCTACCGGCACTTGCCAAAGAACATTCTCCTCCCCGTATGCTATCCCCAGTTCCAATACGAGAATTTCTTATCCTTGTCTTTCAGAATCGCCTTGATGTTGACGTCTGCGTTGTGTAGCTCTGTCCTCTTGTCTCGTTCTAGTCTGATGAGTTCGAGGCCTCGCTTCGCGGCGCAGTGGTAGCGCTGGCTGAGGGAGGCTTCGGACCCCTTGATGCGGGGGATGTGGCCAGTGTAGCCCGCGATTGGGGGGAACTCGGGGGATATGGTGTTTTCTGGAACAAATTAAATGTTATAAATAATAGTTGTCTCGTCCTATCGACTGCGCCATGATAAACATATAAACGATTAAAACTATAAACGACTGACTTTAGATCAAGCACAGCCGTTTCGGGTGCGTACACGTAACCAACCTTTCGTAACTGATAACGAAGGAAGAAAAAATGGTCTTTGTACAGTCAACGTCAAGGATATAATTGCGGTTTAGGTGACAAAAATATATTTACAGGACTTGATCACCTTGATATTAAGGTCGTGTAAATGTATTTTTGGCACACAAACCGTAATGATATTTTTGACGTCGATTGTACGATACTAGTTTCGAACAAATACTTATTTTTCTTCATATATAATCATAGTTACCCTACGCTGTGCGATGTTATACAGTATCGTGGAAATGTACGATTTGATAGTCACAACATAGACATTGAACTATGTGTCGTGTAAATCAACTACGAAAACATCTGCTTATATTCTCATACATTGCGGTCTTTTTACATGTCCACAATATTAGCGACATTATAAAATCTAAAACCACCCATTCCCTAAGACAATCCAATCAACTTATCTAAATAATATAAACGTATGTAAATTTTCCATTTTATTTGTTGGGTCAGAGTCCTTATCATTATTGCATCCAGATTTTTTTTTTTTTTACAGGGTAACTATTTTGCATCGCAACTCCACGCCAGGGTTGTTCAATTGTTCATGTACCTACTAATTTTCTAAACTAAATATTATGACCCGGATTTTCATCTCGCAAAATGAAACTAAGGGTTCTATAAAACCCGGTAAGCATAAGCATTGCTTGCTACGTTGCGTTTTGGTTCAATCAATCAAACTATTCTTTATTCAAGTAAGCTTATTAATAAGCATTTTCGGATCGTCTGACACTATCAAAAGATAAAAAAATCTACTAATGGTTCTACACCGTTCCTGAAAAGAACCAGTAAGAAACTCAGGTGGACTTATTTTTTCAAAACAGTATAATAATACATCTTAGTAAAATAACATGCATTAACCTTTTGACCGCCAGACGTCGAAGGAATATAGGTACTAAGCTCCAGACGCCACGCGTATGCGATTATTTAAGCGAAATTGAACTTTACGGCGTCCCGCGTAAGTTCCCACTGTATTGGCCTAGCTGTCGGCCGGTGCCGTCATTGGCGTCGTAGTCACAATTTTCAGTTGTCGGCTCACGATGTAGCGGTCAAAAGGTTAAAGAATTCATTACATTAAAAAAAAAGACTAAATATGTTTGCCTTCATACTCACCTTTGTACTTATTAATCTCTCTAAACCGGTTGAGATCTCGTCTGATCTCATCCCTCGAGTGCACGGTCTCCATCTTGGGCGCGCTGCGCGAGCGCGCGTGCGTGCGCGTCAGGTCGGCGCGCCGGCGCAGTGCTCGCTGGTTCTCTTCGAAGTCTGCTATACAGTCGTCTGCCGCACGTCCGTATGATTTGCCGTATCTAGGAAAGGATTAGACATTCAACGGTCATCCTCAAAATGTAAAGCCTAAAACAAATGACCGTGTAACTTTTGTGAAACTGAAAAAAGTGACATATTAATAGGCATATTTGAACTTTGAACTGAAATTCCATTGGATAAAAATCGGCTCTGGTAATTATTAGATCTAGAACTAGACATTTGGAACATGACTATCGAAGAAGATAAACAAGGGGAGAAATTAGAGATTATCGGAGATTATTAGATGAATCAGGAAGTTAACAGCCAGTGTCAATAGGTACTCGACCTCGATTATGAACTTACACTGAACTATGTAAAGTTCAGCTTCGCTTGATTAGATGTAATCGTGGGGCTTAAGTGACAAATGATTTCTATTCAAGGCTGTTCCAAAAGGACTCGCCCCGTAGTCAACCCTAAAGTAATATTTCACGCGGGTTACTCACGTTTTAATTAAGTTTAAGTCGAAAATTGCTCCACATATTATAGGGAGCGAGACATGTCTAGCAGTTTTCGACTTAAAAACGTGAGTAACCCGCGTGAAATATAATTTTAGTATGAATGAGTCTCAAGGTGGGCTTACATCAAACGACAAATGCTTATTCTATCTAGGGTTTGCAATTCGAATATTCGAGTATTCGAATATTCGAATTATTCGCCTTAAATACTATTCGAATTTGACAACAGTCATTATTCGAATAAAACGAATATTTCGAATAGTGATAAACTGTTTGAAAATAATTAAATTTTGCGGAGAATTACAATAAAATCCCTATATTAACATTAACATCTATGTAAAAAGAGATTTCAATGATTAAACAAAGCTAAATTCAATGAAATCAATTGAAATATTCGTTATTTCGTGGATTTCCTTAAAAGGTGATAGCTTTAATTGTTTTCGAAAAATGTTCAAATGCATTTTCTGCAAGCAAAGATCTGACAGACTCCTAAAAAGTCAAGAAACAAACACCAGTTACAGGTAGTTTAGGATAAGTAAAGAGCATATAATATATGTTATTAATATCAATATGAAGCCATACTATCTACCGAATGTAATAAGTGGGAGCAATTGGCGATTGTAAAATTATACGACCTAAGGTATATTATTTGATTTATCGTTTACTTTGCCAAAGTTAATATTCACAAAACTAAATCCATACCACAGGTATTGTATATTAGTATTAATATAGCGACCCCGATCGCTTGTTTCGTAATTAGTATGAACTGTAATTCCCTAAAAGCTCGTTCATATGTTTCTGGCTTGATTCAGAAATAATGATGAAATATCAGTATTCAAATAAAACCAAATTGACTCATTATAAAACGGGACAGTTTTGTTCCCTGATTCCTTGAATAAAGTTTAACTTACTGCTCGAGTCAATTAAGCAGCTTTTTTATTAATAAAATGTTTGATAAATTAAGTTACTTATGACCAATATTTTTTACTATTACGCTACATGTATTAATTATTGACTATAACAATCTAATATCTTATTCAACCTAAGTTTTAATTCCACTTTTATTTAAAACTGAAAACCCTCT